>BQNB010193069.1:0-11565 GCA_026074375.1 Tanacetum coccineum
TGTTGCTGTGTTGCTGAGAAGACATGTTGCTGATAAAGATGGATAGCTGAAGATGTCAAAATTATCAAAGATCAAGATCAAGATTTGACAGAATGTTTGGATACATCCTCCAAGAGTTCAAGATGCATAAACTGAAGAAACATGAAGGTTAAAAAGTTAAACAATCATGTTTAGGGGAGGATTGTTAGGAATTATGCATTCCTGACTTAGTACCGCTAGTTATATTAGTTAGTACCGCTAGTTGTAATTAGTACTGACAGTACAAAATGTTAAGTACTGATCAGATAGTTAGTATCGTTAGTATAAAGTAGTTAGTACAGTTTATGAGATATGCATGAGATATCTTAGGAAAGGAAAAAAATTGACTGTAATAATATATACACGTAAAATGATATAAGTATATAAAATTACCAAACTACCCTTGAGGACAAAGGAAGTAAGGAAAATTCTCACAAATATATATAATAATATTATACGTATATTAACCGGTAAGTGATTACCGGGTCGTATTCCTCGAAGATTTATGAAATTGAGACCACGTTTGTTATTTGGACAATGATTTGAATTGGTGCAAAGATGATTTGTTTTCTAAAATACTAAAAGTGAGCAAATTAAAGGACAATTAAAACTAACTTTAATAACTGGAAATTAAACTTTAACTAAAAACGCAAAACGGGAACCCTAAATGGCGATTAAAAACCCTAAATTTCCAAAATTAAACCTAAAATGAATTTTTCTCTTTTAATGGACTCTAATTGACTAAAAAGTAAGTTTAAAGAAAACTAGAACAAAAACGGAGTTGAAATGAGCTTAAAAGCACGAAAAACGTGAACGGGAACGAATCCCGTTCTTTAAAAAATGAAATTTTGCAAATTTAACCCTACGAAAGCAAAACTATTTTTCCTAGGAACTATAAGAATAAAGAAAATTTTCTAAAAAAGAATTATATTTTTTTGATTATTTTTCTATTTTTTATGATTTTTTAAAGTTTTTAATAAAAATAAATGTTTAAAAATACTAAACTAAATATAAAAATTCTGAAAAAATTATAGAAAGTAGCTTGAACTAATAGGAATCTAAGAAAAATAAGCTTGGTTACACAGCTTATTGAATAAGCTGTGTAATAAGCTTAAACAGCTTATTAAACTAAAATGACAAAATGTATATAAAAGAAAGATTATGCAAAGGTATAACGGATGAGCTATTGTAGCAAACTGGTTAAGTATGAGTGTGTGTAAAGGCAAGGTCGTGGGTTCGAGTCCCAGGCCTTGCTTTTTGCAATTTTTTTCTTATTTTTGAAAAAGTTAAAAACAAAGTTGTAAATAAGCTAGAAACTAACAACTTTTGTGAAAACTATTTTTTTAATCTAAGAAAATAAGCTGAAAAAAGGCTTTTTAAAACAGAAATGCTTAATTACTTCTTTTTGTATTTTTTTTATAAAATTTTAGAACCTAACAAGCAGAAATAAGCTAAGGCAAGGACCAAATAAGCTACTACTAACCTAAGACAAACCTAAGAAGGATTAGAAAGAAATAATCAAAAGAAAGCAAAACATAAGCTGAAAATCCAAATAAGCTTTAAGGCTAAAACTAAAAATCCAAACAGAAAGATAGTAGACTTTTTTGGCTTATTTTTGGATAAGCAAAAGAACACTTATCATGAAATGGCTTGGACCTACTTAAAGCTAGAACTACAAGCTTTTTAATCTATCTTTGAAAACTATTTTGAAAGAAATTTGCTTAATGAAAAAGGTAAATAAAAACTGCTAACTCAGAATGCACTGAGTGAATTTTCGGTTTTCAAAAGACAAAGTGCTAATTTGAAAGCTAAAAACAGATGACCAAATAAGCTTTATAAGCTAAAATAAGTTCAAACATATTTAAACTACCTTATAATCTACTTGTGCAAGAAATTTGAAAAGCTAAAAGCATTTTTTACCTATTGAAAATTAAGCTAGAAAAAAGGCTGTTTGCAGAATAAAACTGCTGATGCAGTTGGCATGCATATGAACAAAATTCTATAAATGCAGATTTAAGAACCTTAATTCTACTCTATTTTAACACTAGACTAAATGCAAATTAAGCAAAGACAAAAGCTAGAACTGAATAAAACTAATACTGCAAATGCTAATTAACAGATTTGAGCTTTTAATGAACTAACTTATGAAAAACTAGATTGACCCTAATCTATCTTATAAAATTAGCTTAAACAAACTTAAATGAGTTATCAAAACAAATATCCAAAGACCAATTGGCCTCTAGCAGTATTAACTTGTGGTTAATACTGCTATGCCAAACACCCCTTTAAAAATTACAATTTCCAACTAAGCTTATGAACTAGAGATCTAATGAACAAAAGTTCAATACCAGATAACAAACAGCTAAAAACAGACCTTATGAGCTTATACTAACAATCAAATAAGCCAGAATCTAACAGCTTAATCATTATGCTAATTATTTTTGGTTTTTGATAGATTTATGAATCAAATCTAAGAAAACTAAGATCTATGCTATAAAACTTAAAAACAGATACTCAATCATACTTAATAAGCATAATAAGACAGAATTAAACACAAATAAGCTAGATTATAAGCAGAATAAACAAATTATAAGCTAGAAAATTAAGACAGAAAAGAACTTGAAAACTTACAAAGGCCTTAGCTAAACAAAGGCTTAATATGCTCAAATGAGCTGTCTACAAGCTCTAGCTTATCACAAAGATAAGCTAGTTAAGTCCTATGAGCTCATCCATTGATAGCTGATCATCCAAATAGCTTAATCCCATTTAGCAAAGGTATTACTCTGTTTTTAAAAGTTTAATTTATTAAATGACTACTTTGAGCTCAATCTGAGCTTATAGACTCAGAGAGCTTATGATGAGCTTATTAGAGCTTATGTAATAGTAACTAAAAACATTTGAGTTATATAAAAGCTTTAAAGTAAAAAAAAGATAGTGAAAACTGAAATTTTAATTTTATTAATACTCAAAACAGATTACAAGACTTGAAGATTGAAATTACAATAGCTTAAAAAGGAAATTATATTTTAAACGAAAAATTACATAAGCTACTTAACTAAAAAATACAGGGAAATGGAGATGATGTGTGTGAGGCCTGAGCTTGTATTTATAGCCTTCAGAGGATGCTTCTAGGCCATCCAGTTAGTTAGACACTCTCTTTGATCATGGCCTTTCAATCTTTTCCCATCATTGGATCCTTATTGATGTCCGTTGGATTAAATGAGTGAGCACACGGATTGCCAACTTGGCATTCTGTGTGTCAGACCTCTGTACTTCTTTTGCACTTGTTTTAGTGTCCTTGGTCTGTTTCTTGTCAGACTCGCGTGTCCTTTCTTGTGGGATTCAACCAATAAAAAGCTCTTGTGACGTATAGCTCTGCCACATCATTCCTTGGCACTTGAATTACTAAGCCACATCATCAATTTCCATTTGCCCTTTGTTTTTGACGCAAGGTAATCTTTGGGACGATGGGTGAATAGTAAAAGCTTCTTGGCGCCTTTTTAACCGTTTGGGAGGGGGTTTGACTCGGGGAAACGGGCTTTGACTTTGGGTTTATAAATAAAAGATTGGGCCAAGGACATGGAATTTGGGCTCATTGGTTTAAAAGGATAACAGGAATTGGTTTTGGGTAAACGGATTTGTTATAAAGAAACTTAACGACCGTTAGTTTCTTATAATAAGAGGACTAACGGTGTTAGGGTTTTTAGGGACTTTTGTGATTTAGGTTTAACATTAAGGGTATTTTGGGAATTTTGAAAGGTTTTGTCTCCTTGTAGTTTGACCAATGTTGACCAAGAGTTGACTGGAGATGACTTTTGACCTTTCTTGCTATCAAATCCTCGGCTCTTGTACACTCTTTTCCGTCTCGTGTCCGTGTTTGTCCGGCTTTGACCGTTTTCTTGTGATTTTTGCTATATCCATACCTACACAATCACAAAGACAAAACAAGCAATATACAAGCATTTTAAGCACAATTTTGTCTTTAATGGGTCATTTTTGATATAAAACGGATATGTGTTTTCACACATATCAACGACGTCCGAACACGACCTAGTCCAGTTAATGTCCCATTTTAATCATTCACTTCCAAAACAGTTTTCAGGTATGATGAATAGAGGTTAGACGCATGTTGTACGGTTATCTTAAACGTTTTAGTGGTGTGATGGTTGATAACTTAACTCCAAAAATATCATACTTCCAACTCATACCTTAGTATAATATTCTTACACTATTTAAGTAAAATAATTAAGTAATAAAAGTAAATTCTTATAATAACTACTTATATATATATATATATATATATATATATATATATATATATATATATATATATATATATATTCCGATAAATCTATTCGGTACACTTAGTTATCAAAAATAGACATTTATATTTATACGAAATGAAACGTTTATTTACGTTAAACATTTTAGAGAAGTTTCAAAAAAATGTATTTTTCGTCTTTTAGTCGACTTATTACAATAATAAAATAATAATATTTTATTATTTAATCAAAAATTCACGTTTTAGGTAAAAATTCTAAGTATAGACCTTTTACAAAATTTCGACATGACCTGTACGTTTATACAACGTTTTCCAAGGTTTTTAAACCTTAAATTCAAACGATTTTCCACTATTTCACCATTTTCCAACAAAATACCAAGAATCCATATTTCACAATATTCACCAAAACGTATTTCCCAAACGAATTTCAAAGTAAAATTCATAAACATGTTTCACTTTCTAAAAGTCCGTCAAAACTCTCCAAAACAACTAGTTAACGCCTATTGGGCTTTAAGGCCCAATAAGAATTCATTACGGTTTTACATATCCAAAATACACTTTTAGCCTAATATTAAAATCCGATAATAGGTATAAGTTAAAAACAATAGCTTAACCAAAATAATCCAGACCTCAATAAGCCACAATAAGCCACGGCTTACTGTGCTTATTGGGCCGTGAGCCCATAAGCTCCCAAAATAATCCATACGCCTTTAAAATAAGCTAATAAGCTACGACATGTATTCACCGTAAGCTACCAAAATAATCCACAAAAATACGACATACTAGAGTACTCACCAAAAACACTTTCCTCAAAAGTCTTAAAATTTTTGTGATCTTATAAGCCCAAAATAAGCCCATTCGAGCCAAACAAATAAGCCAGATAAGCCACAAACAAAATAAGCTACATAGCAAGCAAATGTTTTTCAACCATCACAACCACGATATCAAAGCTACAAAACACCTTTGTCCCTTTTTGAATTCGATGCAAACAAACACCCTTTTTTCCATTCGTTTCGCTTTCAAGTTTCGATTTTTACGACGATCAACTTGCACAACTAACATCTATGCATCATTAACTAAACAAAAATGGTCTTCAAAATAAATTTTGACGCGAACCGGACAACCCAAACGTTGTTTTAATGAATACCCGAACACTAGAATCACTCCGGAATTACTCTAAACCACCATGTTTTTTTTATCAAAGATTGAAAAAGTATGTGTTTATGTGTGTGATTTGGTCGGACACAACCAAGAGAGAAAGAGAAGAGATATTTTTTTGTGATTTGCCAACTATGTGATTTCAAATGTAAAACGGAATATTTGTATGTACCCACCATGGACACAAATGCTAAAATCATGCCTCCTTATCTCCCCGTGTACTAGAACCCGCGACATATGGATCCTAGGGGGTCTTGGGTCTTTCTTTTCGTGTCGGGATCACTTAAAACTCATAAAACTTGATCGTAAAATATTTCCCTAAGTTACTTAGCATTTTTATTCATCTTAAAAATAATTTTTCAATAACTTAGAGTATTTACTTAACATATTTCCACGCTTTATTCCCCAAAAACTCATTAGGACATTTACGGACGTGTCAGGACTCATTTTTCGGCATTTCTCAAAAATTCACGGGTCAACCACCCGGAACATAAATAACATAATAATACCCTCTAACAAGGATTCTTATACACCATATAACCATAAAACATCTCAAATCTTATAAATCCATCACCGTCAACACGGTACAATTTCTAAATAAACTGACAAACATCAAATAGTCAAGGACTAAAATAGAATATTCAAAACACAAATAGGGCAAGGGTTACATTCTACCCCTTTAAAAGAATTTCATCTCCAAAATTTGACTACTTATCAGAACTACATAGATGCGGATACTTAAGTTTCATCTGATCTTCACGTTCCCACGTGAATTCAGGTCTACGTTTCGAATTCCACCGAACCTTGACGATGGCAATTCTATTCCGCTTCAACTCCTTGAACTCTCGTTCTAAGATTTCCACAGGCTCTTCTACAAAGTTCAACTTATCATCAACTCGGATCTCATCTAAAGGTACTTGCTGTGTTGGATCAGCCAAACACTTCTTAAGGTTCGACACGTGGAACGTGTCATGAACACCGTCTAGCTCCTCAGGCAAATCTAACCTGTAGGCCACTAGGCCTACCTTCTAAATGATCTCAAAAGGTCTAACAAATCTAGGTGCTAATTTTCCCTTCTTCCCAAAGCATACCACACCTTTCCAAGGCGATACTTTTGTGCAAGACATAGTCACCTACACTGAACTCTAGAGGCTTCCTTCTCTTATCGATATAACTTTTCTGGCGATCATGCGCAGCCTTAAGTCTATCCTTAATCTATGAGATCTTCTCAGTGGTCTCTTGCACTAACTCAGGTCCTATCAACTGACCCTCTCCAACCTCTGCCCACATAATCATGGAACAACACTTTCTACCATACAAGGCCTCGAACGGCGCACATCTCATACTAGAATGATAACTATTGTTATACGAAAACTCAACTAATGGAAGATGCGCATCCTAACTTCCCTGAATTCTAAGACGTACGCTCTAAGCATGTCTTTCAAATTCTGTATAGTACGCTCATTCTGACCGTCGGTCTGAGGGTGGTAAGCCATACTCATGTCTAACCAGGTTCCTAATGCCTCTTGTATTGACTGCCAGAACCTCAAGATGAACCGACTATCACGATCAGATATGATCAAGATTGGCACAATATGCCTAGCAACAATCTCATTCAAGTACAACCTAGCCAATCTATCCATCTTATAATCTTCACGCATAGGTAGAAAATGAGTAGACTTAGTCAATCGGTCTACAATGACCTAGATTGTGTCATACCCACTACCAGTCCTTGGTAACTTAGTCACAAAATCCATTGCTATCCCTTCCCATTTCCATTCGGGAATCTCAAGTTGTTGGAGCAAGCCAGATGGCCTTTTGATGCTCAGCCTTAACCTTCAAACAAGTCAAGCACCTACTAACATAAACAACTATATCCTTCTTCATTCCCGGCCACCAATACCTATCTCTAAGGTCATAATACATCTTAACAGTTCTTGGGTATACAGAGTACTTCGACTTATGCCTATGACCAATATCAGGTTC
Source organism: Tanacetum coccineum (assembly GCA_026074375.1). Lineage (NCBI taxonomy): Eukaryota > Viridiplantae > Streptophyta > Magnoliopsida > Asterales > Asteraceae > Tanacetum > Tanacetum coccineum. The sequence goes on from BQNB010193069.1 coordinate 7,445, forward strand.
ACGCATCCCCTTCAAAGGAACCCATATTCGGTCCAGGTAGTACAACGCTCCATCATTCCTAAGTTCAATCATCTCATCTAAACCTCTCTGCAATCCTGCAGACTCATCAGACGCCTCCTTCTGAGCCGCTAGTATCCTATCCTTGATACTCGACTGAAGGGTCATATTCATAGCTCTAACTCTCTTAGGTTTCACTCTTTCCTTCCTACTCAGTGCATCAGCTACTACGTTCGCCTTACCAGGGTGGTAGCGAATTTCGCAGTCATAATCACTAAAAAGCTCTATCCAACGACGCTGTCGCATGTTCAATTCCTTTTGACTAAAGATATGTTGGAGACTCTTATGATCGGTATATATGACACTCTTGGTCCCATACAAATAATCTCTCTAAATCTTAAGGGCAAACACAACCGCACCTAGTTCCAAATCATGGGTGGTGTAATTCTTCTCATGAATTTTCAACTGCCTAGCTGCATAAGCTATCACCTTACCTCTTTGCATTAACACACAACCTAGTCCTAAGCCAGACGCATCACAATACACCACAAAGTCCTCTGGTCCATCGAGGAGAGCTATAACAGGTGCATTACACAACTTATCCTTCAAAGTTTGAAACGTATTCTCCTGCTCCTCACCCCAATCAAAGGTTCTAGTTTTCTGAGTCAAGACAGTAAGCGGCTTAGCTATCTTAGAAAAGTTCTCAATGAACCTACAGTAATACCTTGCCAATCCTAAGAACGAACAAACCTTAGATGGAGTTCTAGGGTCTTTCCAATTCTTAACAGCTTCAATCTTACTAGGGTCTACATGAATACCATCTCCATTAATCACACGTCTAAGAAACTGTACTTCTCGCAACCAGAATTCACACTTAAAAAACTTAGCATACAGTTTCCCTTTCTTGAGCAATTCTAAGACTAGTCATAGGTGCACTTCATGCTCTTCCCGGGTCTTAGAGTAAATCAAAATATCATCAATGAACACTATCATAAACTTGTCTAGATATGGCCTACATACTCGGTTCTTTAGGTCCATAAATACCTTTGTTGCGTTAGTCAGACCAAAGGGGCATTACTGTGAACTTAAAATGTCCAAAACGAGTTCTAAACGCAGTCTTTGGAATGTCATCCTCATGCACTCTTAGCTAGTGGTATCCAGACCTAAGATCTATCTTAGAGAAGTATTGTGATCCTTGAAGTTGATCAAACAGGTCGTCTATCCTAGGAAGTGGATAACGGTTCTTAATGGTCAACTTGTTTAATTCTCTATAATCAATACACATCCTAAAAGAACCATTCTTTATCTTCATAAACAGTACCGGTTCTCCCCAAAACGACGAGCTTGGTCGAATGAAACCTTTGTCCTAGAGTTCCCTGAGTTAACCCGACAACTCCTCCATTTCAGAAGGTGTCAATCGATAGGGGGATTTCACGACCGATATTGATCCATGGACTAACTCAATATGAAATTTGATTTCCTGACAAGGGGGTCATCTTGATAGGTGATCGAGAAACACCTCAGGAAAATCTCTCACCACAACAAGTTCTTCTCATTTCTGTCCCTTGGCCTTAGCACTCACTAGATGTCTCACTTTCTCATCCAGTCTTTCTCCTATAACTCTAAGTACTTTGCCATTCGGTAGTGGCATTCTAACTACCTTCTCGTGGAAAATTATCTCAGCCTTATGGTTGGACATCCAATCCATTCCTATGATCATATCAAAACTCCCGCTTCCAAAGGGTATCAAGCTTATATCAAACACGTAACTTTCTATTTCTAGTTTGCAACCCTTAATGACCTTATCTATCTCTACTAGCTGTCTACTAGCTATCTTAATCATGTAACTGAAACTTAAATCATTGGGCTCTAAGTCTAACAGAGGTATAAAGGTAGTGGAAACAAAGCTATAGTCGGCACCAGAGTCAAATAAGGTAGTGGCATAATGATCATTTAGAGTAAACGTACTCGTCACGATGTTCAGGTCCTGGCGAGCCTACTTTGCTCCCAACATGAATGCCCTATCTCTTGCCTGATTCCCTTGGTTTCCATAACCCTCACCCCTATTAACAGCCACGACTTAGTTCTGATGGTTTCCCCCTAGCCTTTAAGCCTAATTCAACCTAGGACATGCTGCCTTGATATGATCGGTACTACCACACTCGTAACAGGTCCTAGCAATTAGGTTCCTAGCATTAATAGGGTTTACATTCCTAGGCATCACTCTACAATCCTTAGCAAAATGTCCTGGGTGGTTACAGTTGAAACAAGTGCGACAAGGTGTCTTAGGTGAATGGTGATAGTTACAGGTGGTACACTTGGGTGTCGTACCCGTGTACCCTCCCATAATAGGGTTTGCGGTTGTAGCAAAAGCATTTCCAGTCCTAGTCCTTTTGTTGATGGATCCATTCCTAAGGGCTTCATCAGTCAATGTGCCAACTATCTGCACAGCTTTTTGGATGGTCTTTGGCTCTGTTGCTGCCACCATTCCTTAAATTTGTAGAGCAGGGCCATACACATACCTTTCAATCCTCTTACCTTTTGGGGTTACTAAGTGAGGAACTAGCCTAGCCAATTCATGGAACCTATCACTATACAGAGCATGGACAGCCCTGACCATGGTGTGATTCACAACTCAGTTTCTAAATTTTGCATTTCATTACTCGGGCAAAATTCCTCTCTAGTCAAAGTATTAAAGTCTTCCCAAGATATACCTATAGCGGCCTTACCAACAAATAAACCGGCAGTGTACTTCACCTTCTGACTATCCCTACACCCACTCATATCCTGAACTGACTCTATCTTCATAATCCAACGGGTATACACTATGGCACCTCCCTTACCATCATACTCTTTCAGGTTACAAGCTAAGAACTCCTTATAGGTACAATCCCTACTAACATTACTCTGGATGTTGTCATTGACGGCATCACCATTTTGATTCCTACCGTTTCCTTGACCTCTACCTTGGTCGCCTACTTGGGCTACAATAGTGGGAAGTAAATTCTATAACTGCTGTGCAATGATGGTGGAGAAGTCGGGGACTTCGTTAACACCATCATTTACCTCACTACCCTGACCACCTACTTGTCCACCTTGACCATCAATCCTACCATCACCCTGATCACCATAACGGCCCCTAGTTCTACCACCACCTCTACCGGCTCGTCCACCCAATCCCCCTCCTCGTGATGCGGCAGCAGGCTGGCCAACACTTTGGGTCATCATCATTGGTGGCATTATCTATATGAGGGAGAACATGGACAACGTTAGGTAGGCGGGGCGGTCAACACGTATAGGATAACTTAATATACTACACTACGCCTACTACGATCCTAAGGTGTCAACACCGATTTGTGTGGACGATAATACTAAATATGCATGAGTTGTGATACGTTTATAATTATGTTAGCCATCGCATATATACCCGTATCATTTCCCAATGGTACTTAGTATTAGGCTCACACATTTCAAATAAATGACTTAACTAATGCTATATACTCTATAACCACATAAGCACGTATAAGTGGAACACCGCGCACATAAATCCTATAATGCAACTATATGAAGGTTCCTAGGTTATAGTCTAGCCCAGACCACCTAGTTCTCTATAACCTTGGCTCTGATTACCATTCTGTCACACCCCGTCATAGGCGGAAACACGGGAATGCAACGTAATGATCAATCATAACACAAGATACAAATTAGAGAAAAACTAAGATGCATAAATTATAAATTTCATGATGACCATCAACCTCAATACAACCTTGAGTGATGTCCCAAATCAAGAACACAACACATAGTCACCAATTATTACAATCTTAAGCCCACACAGGGGTCCATATAATCTTAAGCCTCAATCCTCAAGAAATCAAATCCATAACATACTTCAAAAGCAGGACTTCTCAAACAAGATTCATACGGGATTCTCTAAAGTTTGCTACACACATCTCAACCTTAACGATCATTTTCTTCACCTAAAAATGATACTAAAAACATCAACAATAATGTTGGTGAGCTCGTAGGTTTGATTCAAAACCCAGTCGATGTGCCAATATCTCAAACAGTTGGACAATTATGCTATATGACAGTGAATATTTGCAGAACAATCACAAACCCATGAC
>BQNB010193071.1:0-11565 GCA_026074375.1 Tanacetum coccineum
GGGATCTTCGATTTGATTTTTGCCTGCAGCCGTTGTTATCACGTAATCCCGTTTTTACCACCAAAATTTTTGCAAAAATAATAAAAAATTAAAAATTAAAAAATTTTAAAAATTTTCAAAAATAAAATAAGTGCTTTGTCACAGTTTTGACTTTCTTAATGGGTAGAATAAGAATAAATTTTGACTCGGTCGGGCGTGTTGAGCCCTAGCTTTGTTCCTTAACCATTTAGTAAACGAAAGTTTATTAGGCTAAGCATTCGCGGATCCTTTTATTAGGGATCTTAAATTTGCGAAGAACGAAAAATGATAGTGTTACTTACAAGTAGGATGCTAACAAGGATTATTTGGAAATCTTAAAAGCTTATAAGTGTAACTTGTAGCTTTTTCTTCCAGAAGCTCTTAACCTGACTAATAAACGTGCTTAATTTTGCTTTAACTTTAAACCGACATTTTCTAAAAAGAAGCTCTTTCGGAAACGAAAATATTCATCTTAGTTCAGCCTTATACTTGAGTTTCTAAAACGAAATTTTCTCTATTACGGAAAATATGTTGCAAAATAAAAAATAAAAAAAATTGAAAAAATAAATAAATAATATAAACTGTGGGCTGATAAAGGTTTACTGCATCTTGCCGGCTCACAACCGATGTTGCAGTCTTCAAAACAAGGCCCATAGTGAGATAATAAATGCCAAAGTGCATTCGTAAGTGTCATCAATAAGAAACCGTCGTCAGACTAAGTCACTACATCTTGTTGGAGGTGTGGCCGATGTTGTAGTCATGTAAATGATGATGGTAGCATAGTATATAGCAATAAATGAAAATTAATGGTTAAGATTTCTTTTTCTAAACTCAAGTATAATTTTGAACTAAGAATAACTTGCTTTAAGACTTCAAAAGTTGTTGGTTACCGTCGGTAGATTATTTCGATTAAGTATTCTCCGTGGGGTGTCAATAACCTAGGCACTTAGCTGATGAGGCTGGGACGTTCCGAGAAGAAAGGTCGTTACATGGAATAATCGCACCAATGAGATCATTAAATTTTTGATGTTTGCGTGCTTTGAGTAGTATTGTTTATTTAGCGGTAAATCTAAGAAATTCGGCCTAAAAGGGTGGAGTATCCCGCTATTACATTGCGAACATTCTCCTGTGGGGTCTCAACCTGATAACCTAAGTCGAACTCGGCTGGGATCTATCGAGAATATGCTGGTTGGTGGGTGATCTAGTCTTTTCCCCAGATTTCTTCAGAAATATCGTTATGCACATAAACTATACTACTTTCTAAAATTGTCGATCTAAATTTAACTTAAAATTAAGCACAATCACTCTAATTGAATAATTGTTGGGAGCGAAAAGTTGACAAGTCATAGTTATAAGTAGTGTTAGCATCTTTACTTGTACTTAGCAGTGATTTCGTTTTTACGCTTAGTTTGGGACTAGTGAAAAATCGGGGACGATGAATTTATTCGTCAGGACATCTGTAGATTATTCTATGGGCGCTTCTCATTCTATGATCCCAGTGTTGATATAATAAAGGAAGTCAAACAGGTAGTTAAGAAAAGAAAAGGGAAAATCCAAAAATACTAGGGCTAGTTAGTGTACATATAAAAAATGGTGAAAACGGGACTTGTCAAAGCTATTGATTCTTTAGTTCTCCTTGACGAACACTTAGCTACTTTTCGAGGTAATTAGTCAAGGGGGGTCGAGATTCTTAGTTTTCGTAAATGTTTACTTCATAACATTGCGTGAGGACACGGCAATACCTTAGTATGGGGGATTTTGGTATGTGCTTAATTACACATACCTTTTTCCATTAAAAACGGACTTAAATGAACAAAAACAGACAAAAACTAAAAACGTACCAAAAAGTTACATTGTATTTGTATGTATTGCATTTGTATTGGGCAGGAAAGGATATTCAAGAAAAGATAAAAAAGCATGCAAAAACGACAAAACCGAGCACGAATGGAAAAGACAACGTCAAATCAAAGCCAAGTCAGTCAAGTCAAAAATTCAAAGAAAGTCCAAAACCCCGAAAAGTCAAAGAAGAGTCAAAAGTCAAAAATACAACTCCAAGGACTGAAGTTGTCAATTCATCAAACTCAAATCACAAGGACTCAAAGTGCAAAAGTGGTATTTATAACTTCAGGGGCCAAATCTGCCAAACCCCAAAGTTAAATACCACAAGGACTGAATTTGCAAGATCAATAAAATCCCTTGAGGGGGCAAACCTGCCAGACTTTCCTATCTTGGTAACCCACATAATGACTAAGGTAATTCAAATGGAAAGATATGGTTTGAGGACTAACATGTTACAAACAAGAAAAACCAAACTCTTCCCTTTCTTCTGCAACTTGAAATAAACCTTGGACAAACCATCACCCTCTCCTCCACTAACCATTCTCAGTCACAATAATACCTTTCCACTTTGGCAATCCTCACCATTTTCAATAATTAACAAAATTCGATGGCTAGGATGACTTGAAAAGAAATTGAAGGCTGGGATTAGTCTTAAAATCGTCTCACACAACAAGCACACTTGGGTTTTTGTCTATACAAAGAAACACAGAAGAAAGAAGAGAAGGAAGACCAAGAAACCAAGACCTTAATTCGTTTTTCTATAAATAGGGCACTTGTAAAGCCATAGGGCATAGATCATCTTAGTTTTAACATATCTCAGTTTAGCTTTTATAAATTTAACTTAGTTTTAATGTTTTATCAAGCATTGTATTCTGTTTTAAAGTTTTAATGAAAGTTTGGTTTGTTTCAAACTCTTGTCTTTGACTTAAGATTAATCCATGTTTTTAAGTTCATTTTAAGCTGTCATAAGTCACTTATTAATTTTTTTTACAAGCTGTTATTCCATTAAAAGCCACTCAGTTAAAAAGAAACAAAAAAGGTAGCAAAAAAAATCTAGCAGGAAAGCAAAATGGGTCAATTATGGATGGACCATGGGTTGAATATGATTCAGAAATTTGGACTTAGGGGGTTGTTAGGATTAGTATTAGGTTCCTTGTCATTTGGACCTTTGTAAGTTCTCTTTTTTAATTTTCTGCATTTTTTTTATTTATACTGTAGCATTGCTTAATCTTAGCTTATTAAGTTCTATTGTACTTATAATCTGCTTATTTTATCTCATTTCTTGTCATTTGAACCTTCTTATTTGTTTTCTATTTCCTTTGTATTGGTTCTCTTAGTTCTGTCTCAATATAGCTCAAACCTGTCATTTCTTGTTTGCTTATTGAAACTGCTTATTTCCTTGTTCTACACTGCTCATTAGATTCTTATTAAGCCATATAACATCTGGTATTAGGGTGTTGTTATTTAAAAATAAGTGTTTGAAGCTCAAAATTTCCAATCTAGAACTTAAAGTGGTGTTTGGCACAAGGCAAAAATGGGTCAAAATGGTAATGGTCATGGGTTGGGTCTTTAATTCTGTTTTTACTAGCTTAATTTTGGTCTAATAAGTGGTTTAAATAATTTTTTATAAGATAAATCAAAAAAGTCAAGTTTAATATAGCTATGTTTCAAATCTGAGGTAATTTGCTTTTATAGAATAGCTTATTTTGATCATTAGCTTAAAGTAGTTATAAGACCTTGTTTTATGTCTATTTTAAGGGTTATAAAGTATTTAGATAGTGGTAGTGTAGTGTGCTAGGATAGTTTAGAGTTTAAGTAAAAAAATCAGCATATTTAGTTAAGTGTGAAAAAAATGAATTTTCAACCTTTTCAATAGCTAATTCTGGCTTATTCAGAATTCCAAACTTTTTTTTTGATTGTAGCTTATTGTAGCTTATTGCAAGATCTTTTTAGTGGTATGGCCCACTAAGCCAATAGGACCCATCTTCTAACTTATTTTTAAGCTGGAAAAGTGGTCCAAAGACTGTTTTTTCAAACAGTCTTAAGCTCAAGAGCTCATTTGTCTTATTTAAGCTTATGGCTTATTGATTTTGCTTATTTCTTAATGCATTATGTATATTAAGTTAGTTTAGATAGCTTTTTAGGAATTTCAGCTTATTTTGAGCTTATTTTTTTAATCTGCCAAATCCAAATGGGTTCCCCTGGTGCTGAGATTTAAATAAGCCAAATTCTGGCTTATTTGGTGATTTTTAATTATTGCTTTTTGTTGTTATCTGCTTATTAGGAGTGCTTAAGTATCTGTGATTGCTTATTTTACCATTTGAGTTGCTTAATTTGTCTTAAAAGCCAAAAAGAAAAGCCATTTGTGCCTTTAAGCAACCTGTCTGTCTTGGCTTATTCTATCAGCCTTTTCATTGCTTATTTTTGTTTCAAAATGCTTTTAGATTGTCAAATTGTATAGATTTTCAGCCAAGCTTTTTAGTTTTGTAAGTTAATAAGCCCCAAGGATCTGTTTGAGGGCTTATTTTTAGTTAGTTTGCATTTTTGTAGCTTTTTACCACAAAAAAAAGAAAAAAATAAGCCGTTAAGCTTATTTAAGCATTTCTGTCTGTTTGTTTAAGCTGTTTCCAGCTTATTTTTTGCTTTTCATAAAAAGTCATAGTTGAGAAAAATGCTTATTTTTATGTGCTTTATAAGTTTGTAAAAAAAAATTTAAAAATAATAAATAAAAGGGGAAGGAGGGAAGTCAAGGGTGAGCCAAAGCTCGAACCCTCGACCTCGACCTCCCTCAACCCTCTTATAACCAACACCTCTACCGCTGTGCTACAATAGCTCATCCGGTAGAGGTTTGTTTGGTTTATTATTTAAGGGCTATTTGGCCCATAAGCTATCAGCCCCTTTTGGGCTTATTACACAGCTTATCCAAATAAGCTGGCATCAGTTTAGTAATTTTTATGGAATCTTCATGGTTTAAAGTATTTTGTGTAATTTTTTTAGATTTTTATAAAATAGTTTAGTATTTTTTATAATTTATTTTCATTAAAAACTAAAAAAAATCATAAAAATAAAATATAAATCAAAAAAATATAAATCTTTTTTTTAAAATTTTCTTTTATTGTATATTTTCTAAGAAAAATAAATTTGCATTCGTAGGGTCGTTTTTGCAAAATTTCACTTTTTAAAAGAACGGGATTCGTTCCCGTTTTCGTTTCTTCTCGTTTTTAGTCTTAATCAACTCCGTTTTCGATCTAGTTTTTTTTAAACTTCGTTTTTAGTCACTTAGGACCCATTGAAAGTGAAAAATTCATTTAGGGATTAAAATTAAATAATTTAGGTTTTTAGCTCACGTTTTTAGGTCCCGTTATCATTTTTTTTGTGTAAATTTCTTTCTTGTTTATATTTTTAGGGTTTCCCTTGCCTAATTTGTTTTTCCCGTAGTTTTAGGAATATAATTCATAATCCAATTCCGTCATATTCAAACATCGATTATCAATTCGTCATTCGATTTTCTATTCACGCCTCGTTGGGACTTAACGACCCGGGAAATCAAACTTCCGGACACATATATATTTTATTTTGTGAATTCTTAACCAATCCTTGGCTAAAGGTATTTGGTTGATTGTTTGCCTATATTATATATATATACTATTGACGAATCAATTTTTGGCGCCGTTGCCGGGGAGGCTGTGAAACGATTATCGTAACGTTTGACAAATTGTGTTTGAATTTGTGAATATTTCTTTTATTTTCATAAAATTATAAAAAATACAAAAATATTTTCCATTTTCTTTTTAGTATATATATAAAATTCAAGAAAAACCAAAAATATAAAAACATTGTCTTAATCTAGAAATAAAATTCATCAATTATATAATACTTTTACTAAAGTATTATCATCAATAAATTCTCGAACCAAAGATTTAAAAACTTGCCATTTGTGTCGCTTACGACGTACGGCTCACCTCGATTTGATTAACAAACTATAAGGTGGGTATAAATAGGGTTGTTCCGAGGAACTACGACCCGAAAGGAGAAATAAGCTTCGCGCTATCCCTCTCCTCCGCTCCTTTGTGAGTTTTTCTTTCTATGAGTCCAATTGTCTGGAACAAAATTTTATTATAAACGAGACCAGATGTGACTACGGGAACAAAAAAATTATTATTGACAAGACCAGGCGTGATTCATACAAGCAATTTCATCCGTCGAGTACGCTCAAAATTCTCTTTTAACCAACTCCGGCGGAGAAAGTTAAGTTATCTTGACTTTTAATGTAGTTTTTGGAACCACAGGCTGTAGCTACAGTTTACATTAGCGTTTAAACACATTACATAGTTATGATGAAACAGTATGATTTTTCTCAAAGACCAAGCCCGGTGCAACGCACGGGTTCGGCATGCCTCGTGTTTCTTAATTCTTAATTGTTAAAAATCTCATCTTTAATAGTTGTCTCATTTGATTTCAGTTCATTTACACTAGGTTGAGGGATGGCATCCGGGTCAGCGCATCAACTAGTGTACCATCTGCTTCATCAATTTTGTCCCGTGATAAATAAAATTGAAGGATCTTGGTGGGAAGTATGGTGTGATCCCGGACCCAAGTAAACCTGGATTTAAAGAAACAAATGAACATTGTGTGGAGAAATTCGGTCAGTGAAGGGGGGGGGGGGGTTTTACAAGATTGAAACTACATATTACATAAATTACAAGACAAACTACGGTTGAGTGTGGGTGGTTTACATGTTAAAGGCCACCAAAAAGGATCAATGAAAATGTCGAATTGCTATTAACTAAGGGAAGATGAAAAAGCTGGCTAAAAGAAAACACGATGAAAGCCATTAGATTTTAGAGGTGAGCTTGTTAGTAGTCTTGAGGATAATGAAGTACATGATCATAGCATGAAGGAACCAAATGTTTTTGGCCCCATGGATAATTTTGCAAATATAGTAAACCCCGAGCAGTCTTTAGAGAGGGGGAAGGGTAAAAAAGTTAAACTTAGCAATGCTATTCGGAAAGAAAGAATGTGGATGACAAAAATACGTTGCTAGGTGGGCATATGAGTCCGCGATTCCTTTTCACACCTTTGAAAAGGATAACTTCAAAATGTTGTTGGAAGTGTGTTGGGAAATAGATTGTAAAAAACTTAATACTGGTAGTATAACAGTTAAGTCTGGTAGTAATTATTTAGTTTGTCAGTACTAGTTAAGCTGGCCAGTAACTAAGTTAAGTTGGCTGTACTAAGTTAGTACTGGTAGAGTGGCAGTACTATAGTTAGTTTACTGGTCGTATGTAGTTAAGTCGATTATGTAACAAATAGAAGTAATAGTTATCTTAGAGATATTTTAGGAGATATCTTAGGAAATGTATGCATTATCCTTTCACAGTTTTGTAAAGCCTGCTAGGGTTTTCCTGGTGTATAAAAGGAACCTACGACATAGGCAGTTTTCATATATGTAATAGAAGCATTGAAGCTTAATAGAAATCAATAGCAAAATTAGTATTATTGTTCTTCTTAATTCTTGTGTTAAGATTCCGCATTAACACTTGATATTCATAGTCAGTGTCTCTCACATAGTTGATTTGGATTTATTCAAGTTAACTATTGTCTTACAAAGGCTATATGATCCAGAACGAGGACTACATGGTTATAAGAGCCAATAGATGGGAAACTTCCCGAATAAGAAGAATCACTAAAACCACAAACAAAACTCTCTCTTTCAGATTTTACAAAATGTCTCAACCTGAGCTAATGATAAGTTCTCACAACATCTCGGTGATGATTGAAGAATCAATCATGAAGATGCATCAGACACTGGTGCTTCACTAAACTAAAAAAAACAAAGTGTTTCCTCAAACAACTGCTATCTCAAATATCAAAACTCCCAATTGAAGAAGGAAGAGTATGATGATATGTGCTATGGAAATGGAGCCAGTGTGTAAACTCTCTTGTGTACCATTGGACAATTGAGGTTTTTATTTTTTCTTTGGAAGGTAATTCGAATGAAACTCCAAAGAGAATTTTCAACTGGAAAAGGATGGTATTGTTCGAATACTTTCACCAGTAACTGCTGCAGAATTCAAGCTGTTGAAGGAAAAGAAGACTAAGAAATATCTTGTTGATGCCCATTCCAAGGAGCATATGAGAATTTCATGAATGGATGGATGCAAAAGAGATCTGGAAAGCATCAGAACTAGGTTTGGTGGTAATGCATATTAAAAGAAAATGCAGGATGCTTGTTTTCAAACAACAGTTTGATAGCTTTTACAATATCAGGTAAGAAGGGTTAGAAAAGATTGACAGATTTTACAATGACTTTTCAGTTGGAAGCTCATGGTGCTGAAGTATCAAATGAGGATGCCAATTATAAGTTTCTCAGGTCGTTGCCCCCAGCATGGTCCAATCTGGCAATGACTATAAGAACTAAACCAGATGTTGATACTTTATCTATTGATGACTTGTACAATAACCTTAGGGTTTTTGAGCAGGAAATACAAGGTGCCCAAATACATCTTCAAGTGCTCAAATGTTGCTTTTGTTTCACAAGGCAAAAGCAACACTAATAAGGTTAAGTCTGGTTTTACTGGTGCCTACAGTACTTGCACTCCTTCCACTTTTCAAACCAATATTTCTGAAAAGAAGTTCTTGATGGTTTTGCTAATGAAGTTATTTATCCCTCTTTGCCAAAAAATCAGAGGACTGGGATTTGCTTCATGAAGCCTGGAACAAATTGATGACTTAGAATTGAAGAGATGGACATAAACTGGCAGATAGCAATGATTGCTATTCGAATGAAGAAGTTCTATAAGAAAACAAGAAGGAGAGTTCGTGTTGATGGAAAAACACCTGTTGGTTTTGACAAAAAGTAGCTTGATGTATCAATTTGTCAAAACACTGGTCACTTTGCAAGGGAATTTTACGAAAGGGACACATGATGGGAAAGAAGAAGTGAGGACTCATTTTTATCAACATCAAAGAAGCTGGGAAGCAAGAGAAAGAATCAGTTGAAGGGGCTGTTGACAATGGAGATGGATTGTCAATTGGGAGAACATATGAAGTTGAAGAGACAAATTCAAGACTGCATTTGTTTATGTAATACGCTATCTATCAGCTCTATTAGTATTAAATAGTTATATGGAATGAATTATTTAATAAATTTGCATTGATTCATACTCATAACCTTTATAAAACACCTGTGTAATGAACAACATGAAAATCAGTTAGGTGATCAAGAAGCACAAATACTTGCCTATAGTCAAGCTGTTAAGAAACTAGAAGCTCAACTTGTTTCTTTTCATAAACAATAAACTTTCTCATAAATGAAAAGCTTACATTTCAGGCTAATGAAATTTATGAAAAGATGAAAAGCTATAAAAGGATTTAGGAGAATTGGAATGAAAAGCTATAAAGAAAATGGAACTGTTACAGGAAAACCTTAGTTGCATGGGAAAGACTCTTCCAAGAATCTTTGGAGATTAATTAATTCTGGCATGAGTTCAAATAATAAACTTGGCTTAGGGTATGAAATACAATCAAACAATGAGGTTCTAAGTTATGAGGAAGAAATGAATTTCTCTGTTTTTAATTGCTCAAAAGAGGTGGAGGATTCAGTTGGTGAAAACCTTTTCGCTACAATTGATTTATAAAAACTAATGATTTTAAGGTGTTTCACATCCCTTTAAGTGGAGATTATTACTCCTTACACCTCAAGAGAAATGATGAGTTCTTTATATGTATATGGTAAAAAGGGGACCTCAAGATGCCTGATCCCAATGTATCAGATGATAGATCCAGTTGAATATTCTGCCAGTCCATCTAATGGACAGTGCAGGATTATTGGAACATTTCCTACTGAACATTCTGGTTGATCCTGAATCCGAGAGATTTCAAGTGTACCTCCAGAAGTGTATGTGTCTACACCTGTAACAACAAATGAAAAAGGTGTGTCTGATCCAAAAACAAAAGAGATTGAACCTAGTTGTGTTTCACACATAAAAACTCCTAGACAAACAATCAAAGATCAAGCAACACTAAGTTAACAGGAAGAATTGGAAGCTATGTGAAAGAGAATATGAAAGGTACTCTTTCACAAAGAGAAATGTTTTGATTGTGGTAGTCTAAAGTGACTTAATCAACGATTGTGATATTATAGAAAAGAAAATGGCAAGAGTGGCATGAGTTTAAGATCAAAGGGGTTTTTATTACTTGGTAATGGGGTGTCAAAACACCAGTATGGACTAATGCAAACATGGTAATCATGCTAATCTTTTGTTCCTAGATCTGTAAAAGTTTAATACTGGTTGTGACCAACTGATTAATTATGTCAGGCCAATTATTAATTACTGGTAGAACTAATGTTGAATCCTGTTAGGCTAGATTTATTACTGGTAGTTCAATGTTAATTTGTTAGATTAGAAAGACAAGTGAGTGTACTACCAAGACTCAATACAGCCTTTAGTCCTAAAAGACCCTTAGTGGAGTTAATTTAATCAAAGAAGGCATTTTTCTAAATTCTCATATCTCCTATGAGTTAGACCCATTGTTGAAATACACAAGATTGACTTATATTCATGCTGTAAAGGAATGGGGATCTGCTGTTAAGACCTTAGCAGGTTATAATTGGAGGAACTCTAATTGTGATAGTAGACCAACTTTTATTAGAACCGTGAATGCTAAAGGTCCACAAGGGCAGAACCCAAGCCTGAAAAAGGCACGGGTTCCTAAGAGAAACAAATTTTCTCTTTTTCATGTGGCAGGATCATTCCATGAAGAACATGACTAGATAAAGGGTATATTTGATAGTGGATGCCTCAGGGGCACTATGACAGGTAAAACAAGGATCAACTGGAGGATTTTGAAGAATTCAATGGGGGATCTGTTACCTTTGGAGGTAGCAAAGGCTACATAACTGATAAAGGAAAAATAAGAGTTGGTAATTTAGATTTTGATAGTGTGTCTTTTGTAAAAGAACTAGGGCATTTTAACCTTTTCTCAATATCACAAATATGTGATAAACCATATAAGGTTCTTTTTACTAAAACTGAATGTCTTGTTGTGTCTCCAAACTTTAAGATGCCTGATGAAAATTAGATACTCCTAAAGGTCCCCAGACAACACAACATGTACAGTTTTGATATGAAGACACCTGCTCTTTCAAAAGATTATGCCTGTTTGATTGCAAAAGCCACATCTGATGAATCTAAATTGTGGCACAGGAGATTAGGTCATATAAATTTTAAGAACTTAAATAAGCTTGTGAATGGAAACCTTGTGAGAGGTCTACCTTCCAAAGTTTTCAGAAATGACCATGCATATGTTGCCTGCCATAAGGGTAAGCAACACAGGGCATCCTGTAAAGCCAAATTGGAAAGAACAATCACTGAACCATTGCACACCTTGCATATGGATCTTTTTGGTCCTACATCTGTCAAAAGAATTAATCATGCAAGTTATTGCCTTGTAATCACTGATGATTGTACCATATTTAGTTGGGTATTCTTCTTGGGTAGTAAGGATGAAACTAGTGGCATCCTTCAGAATTTCATTAGGCAAATAGAAAACCAGCTTAATCACAGGGTTAAAATCATTAGGTAAGATAATGGCACTGAATTTAAGAATAGGGAAATGCTTGAATTTTGTGGGAACAAAGGAATCTAAAGAGAGTATAGTAATGCCAGAACTCCACAGCAGAATGGAGTTGCTGAAAGAATGAAC
>BQNB010193075.1:0-11565 GCA_026074375.1 Tanacetum coccineum
AACTAAAACCTTATCCTGGAATAACTATTTGACTCTACCAGGACTAAGTACTCGACCAGTAGGAACTAGACTTAGCCTACCAGGACTAACTATGATAATAACCTTACCAGCAGGAACTACATACCTGCCAGCAGGAACTACTACTCTACCAGTAGGAACTACATACCTATTAGTAGAAACTAAGTATTACAATTATTCCTAACAATATTTAAGTGTGACAATGTGGAATGTGCCACATTAAAGCATTCTAAGAATACACCTTTGCATGTCTTTTTGAAAAGAATCTAATTAAGGTTATTTACCTCAATGGATATTGTGAATATTCCATTGTAGAAATTATGATGTACTAAAGGTTAGTTACATTTTTGTTAGACCTTGGACAAGTGCAAAATAACAAAAGGAATATATTTAAATTTGATGACCACGGACGGATCTACCTAAATCAAAGACGGATCTCCCTATGTAGGATCCGTAGGTCGCAAGGTCGTCTAAAAATAGACAAAACACGATTTCCTATTATTTGGGTGATGGTGTTAACTTTTTAGTAATGGGAGAAGCTTATATATGTTATAAGGGTTCTTGGTTTGAACTTTCGGATTCGACGTCCAAGTTTTGAGGGTAACGTGGAAGTTATTGTGAATTTCCCGATGGAATTTAAACGATGTTAATCCTACTAGGAGTGTGTTAGCTTTTAGCATATTTTTGACCATTGCTAATAACACAAGCATTATAAACATTTAGACGTAACAAAGCATCATCAATACAAGTGTGAATTTCAATTTGATGATTATTCTTTTCGTCTTGTGATCAATTTTGTAATTTCATGCAATAACTAAAATTAGTTAAACATGTAGACTCGGAAAATATCTATGATCGTTTTATTGTTATTTTTGTTATCTATATAAATTCTAATCTTGACTCCATGTTCATATTTTGAACATTTGTAATTGGACAGAATAATGGGATTAATTATCGTTTGAATAATAATCATCTTTATATTCGAAGTCCACTTACTATCTCTTATAGAAAGAAAGCAAAATAATGGTTTATAGAATATGTTCCATAATTCTTAATCTTAATCTTTAGATAATTGAATTGTTCTCGTTTTAAATACTTAGTTAAAAATAATGTTATGCTTATTTGGTACAAGTTACTTGTTTGTCATTATTAAAACCAAATGACTTATTTAGTTTAAATATCATAATATTTTGCACTAACACTCCTCCATCCAATATCTCTAATGATTCAATAATAGTATGTTCATGATATTAAGGGTTCATTTATAGAAACATAATCAATTTTTATTGATAAACAAAAATCAAGTGCATGCATCAAATCAAAGAAAAATGGGATCAAGCTTACTAGTGATGATGTGTGGTTATGCAAGAGCTTGTGTGTAACCTTCCTAACAACCCTGTAAACCCTTATAACCAGAAATTTTAGCCAACCTATTGAACCAATATCTTCATCCCCTAACTCTTCTAAGATGATGGTGGAGATGATGTTTTCAGAGAAAACAGATAATATCTTTTGTTATGGTTTTGATATAATCTTGAAGCTAGACGAATAATGAATCCGATTTCATATCCAAACTAAAAAACACGGCAATTAGATTCAAAGAATGATATCAATCATAATTTGAATAATGAATTGATATATATCTGAAATCTTTCTTGACCCTACAAACACTCTTTTGAAAGAAAAAAAATATTTTCCTAATGTGTTCCATTAAGACTAAGACTAGTCGTAAGTGTGAGATCATTTAAAGTGATGAGTATTATTTATTTCTGTAACAACCCGAGTTTTACGACGCGCATGACGATCACGAATTCGACTCATAAATTAATATTTTATTACGTTGATGTAACGAACCGTCGCCATTTAAGAAATTTCAATGTCGAGAATAATTTTATTTTTCGTATTTTATTACGATCAGAATTTAGAAATTTTTACTTTTGTCGTTTCGCGAGTCAACGTTTGACCGTGCGACCGTAAAGCATTTTGGGCATCATAAATATTATGACGCGCCCGACTTATTTTATTTTGCAAGATCTATATTTTTGTCAGACTTCGTCATTTTGTTCCTTGTCTTGAGCCGGACTCGCGTTTTTAAAGTGTACACATTTTATTAAATGTTTTAAACAAAATGGAGTGGGACAAAATAAAAATAATTTCATAAGTAATTAACGAGTGTTGTGGTCGGTTAATAAACGAACCAAACGAACGCCCCTATGTATTAATTTTGAAAGAAATAAAGGATGGAGGGACCATTGTTATCAAGTTGCCAAAGAAGGACTAGTATATAAGGAAGTGTTTACTTCCATTTTTATTAATAACCAAACTTTTGTCTTCCTTTTCTCTCTACCATCTTCGACCGACCACAATGGAGTACCACCACCACCGTCAATTTTCTAACATGCATTATAATCAAGTTACAAAATATTAATCCTTATGTTAAGGCCTACGTTTCCATGTAATAAAATATGTTGATAGAAATAATGCCTAAAAACATTATTAATATTTTCACATCTTTACGTTTTGATAATCACAAAATATAAAAACATTCAATGTAAAATTAAACGTAAACAAGTAATTAGTAGTAAAATTTCATTTCGAAAATTATATCACTTAAAGGTATGAATAAATAAATGCTTAATGCATTTTATGGTCAAAGAAAATTTTTATTCAACCTCACACTTTTATAAAATGTTGTAAACATTTTTATATATATTACAAAACATTTTCTACAATTAAAAGAAATGTTTTATTCAAAATAATCATTTTAAAATTTTGGACCTAAAACAGCTAAAAAGTCCCAAAAAATCCCCCCTACACAAAAGACAAACTGAGGAGCGCCTAGTCTAGGGCGGCCCCCTTAAATACATAGGCGCCCCTCTTAATTTTAAGGAGACCACCCACCTATTTAAGGGGATCGCCCATAGGTAGACGCTCCTCCAGTTTGTCCTATAAACACTGGACTTTTCCCCACTATTTTCTCACCTTTTGCACTCATTCTTTCTGATCTAAAACAGCCCATACATCTCATTAAAATCCTCAAGTGCAAGAGAAGAATACTTCCATCATCAAGTAAATAATATTACACCTACAAGTTGTATTGCAATCTTTGTTTGCATCCAATCACAATTTGTAAATCAAATCTCTGTAAATTGTTAGTAATAAATCCTTTGTGATTGTTTGTAAGTAAGTTGAATATAGTGATTCATCAAGTCAATGATAGTTAGGTGTAAGTAGAAGTGAAGTATGAAGTAGTGGTGTAAAGAAAATTAAGGTGTGAAGAATTATGTAGCCAGTTATCAAGTTTTTTTGAAAAAGTTGTTAGACGTCGTGATTAAGTCGTGAAGCAAAGTATGTATTGAAGTTTGTGAAGTGTAGATTGGTTTTCTAGCTAAATTAAAACTCGACATCTTGCTTAAGTATCGAAAATCCATATAAATGAAATTTGTGGTTAGGTTTTCTCCGCCATAAAGGAGTTTTGTTGACATAGTGAAGAAAACTCATCGAGTTAGGTGCTCGAGGAGTGGGTAGGGCGAAGAGGTGTTCGTAACCGAACCCCTATAAATCCTTGTGTTTGTTTATGATCAATTGAACTCTTATCTCTTAATTTCTCTTCATATTGTTTCTTACTCATTTATATTATTCATATTGTGCAAGTATTGAATTCACAAAGAGTCGAAAATAAGTTTTTATAAACAAACATAAACATTAAATTAAAAAGCGGTAAACTATTCAACCCCCCTTCTAGTTTTCTACAATTGGTATCAAGAGCCACGTGAAACAAGATTTTTACAATAATTGTATTTTAAAAAACTTGATTGATCTATGGAATCAGAAAAATATTTAGAAAGGGCAATCTATGCAAAACCACCACTATTTGAAATGATGGATTTATAATTGGAGAAATAGATTAGAAACTTATTTAAGTCAAAAGATCTAGCATCTGTGGCATGTTATTACCGAAGGTGAATTTTCCTCCTATTCAAAAATTAACCAGAAACTAAAAAAGGATGAAGTTTTACCTTTTAAAAACAAAACGATGATCTTTAAAAAGAAACTTGCAAAAATAATGAAGCTAAAATGGTAAATCATAAAGCTTTGCCACGTAAATATACGCAAGAATTTTATGGGTCCAAACCGCAAAAGAAAGTTAGGATACTTTGTTAATCACGCCATCAAGGTAATAATCAAGTCAAAGCTAACAAAATAGATCTTCTTGTTCAACAATATTGAACAAATTTATGATTCCGGAAGAGAGTCCAATAGATAACACTTTGCTATAATTTAACACTATTATTACTAGTCTAAAAACACTTGATGAAAGTTTTTCTAGCAAAAATTGTGTAAGGAAATTTCTTAGGGCATTACATCCTAAATGGCGCACAAAAGTCACGGCGATTGAAGAATCAAAGAATCTAACAACTCTATCACTTGACGAATTCATTGGAAATTTGAAGGTTTATGAAGAAGTAATTAAGAAAGATTCCAAAACCGTCAAAAGCAAAAAGAACAAAGAGATCATTGCCGTAAAACTTAGAAAGATAATCTATGATATAGTCAACCTCCGATATGAAAAAGAGACGCATGGCCGTAAGAGACTTCAAGATAATTCTTCAAAGACGAGTACATTCGTAAGACAACCACACGAAAAAAGAAAATCATCCAAAGAAATAAAGACGCAAAAAAGCAAAGGCGAAAGAAAATGTTTTAATGTAGAGATGTTTGAATCTTCTTGAACAGATCTACTATGCTTGTAAAACGCTTAGTTATATTGGATAGATCCAAGACAACTATAGTAGAAACTAAGATTAAGAATATCACAAACTATGCGGAATCTTGTTTGCATACCCAAAAAGTACAATTAAACAGTAAAAAACAAATCTTTACTAAACATTCAATATATTAATACTATTTTGAGTTACAAATAGCCTAGAATACTAACATAAAATTGCATGAACAACTATGAATACTAATATGAAAAACTAATTTCTTGATCTCGGCCGTAGGGCTCCTTTTTTACACTAAGGACACCTTAATGCTTAACAAACGCATCAGTAGACCAATGCTAATCTAAACCTATATATCTCATGCATATCACTTTAGCAGTACTAACTATTTATACTAACAGTACTAACTATATAACTAACAGTACTAATAAACTGACAGTACTAACACATGAGGCTTATAATAATCCCCCGATATAACTTTGTTTGGCCACATCGTTATATCCCGATGAATATTGAAAAATGATACTTGTGTTCAGAAAATTTTTATTGTTTATATATATAAACTCTATGGATTCACTCAACATTATTGTTGACTTTTAGCATGTTTTATCTCAGGTCCTTGAAGGTAATTCGGCGATGGAGATATGAAGGCCCGCTAAATAATTATTCATTCGAAAATGTTTTGTAAAACGTTGTATGATGTTGTTAAACTTATTTGGGACCCGTGATGTAAACTTTATATTATTCGAATGAATGAAATTTTCTTAAAACGCCTCTTTTGAGTCGTTTTCTATGATTTGAGTTATTGTGCTATGACGTAACACCATTGGACCCTTCCGCTGACCGGGCTAAATTGAGAGTGTTACATATCCTCTTCTAGTTTTTGTTTCTTGGAACTTTCTTCTTCAGAATATGCTCTTGGTCTATTTTTAGTGCTTTCTCCTTGCTGTTGACTGTCATCATCTATAGGTTTAAAGTCATCAATCCACTTCTTCTCTTTTTTATATAACTTCTGAACTTCTTCAAAGTTCTTGTGCTTTAGTTGTTGATGAGTGTACTTACCTATATGTTTGAGGTAAGTAATCATCCTGTTCCTGACTTAAGTTCTTGTAGGTGGTTTATTCCTTATTGCTTCTGCTCTTTCTGCTGCCAATTTTTTCTTTCTTCTTTCAAAGAATTCTGCTAACAATCAGGCTCTTTCTTCAATTATGTACTTTTCTTGCTCTTCATGTGTCAGTCTTACAGCCAGTTCATGATCAACATCTATTCTGGCTTTAATTTCATCAAACTCTTCAGCTAAAGCAGCACTAGTAGCTTCTTCTTGCTTTTGTCTTTCTTTTTATGCTCTGTCTAATTCTGCTAACTCTTCCTCATGTAATCTTTGAGCTAACTCTGCATCACTTTCAATTTGAGCTAACTCTTGATCCCTTCTTTTTACTTTCATTGGTTTCTCAGGTTCTTCTTCAACTAGTACACCTTACCTTTATCTTTTGGATCAATAGTTGGAAGAGGTTGAAGTGTTGTAGTTGATCTGTTTAGTCTAGGAGGTTCTTCTTTATCTATGAGAACAACTCCTTTTTCCTTTTCCTTTGCTTTCTCACTTCTCATCTTCACAAGTGTCTGAGCAATAGTGAGATCTTCATCACCAAATATAGTTGTTGTTGTAGGAGGAGTAGATGGAGTAGCAGCACTAACATTCACAGGAACACTGGCAGCACTAACTTCTGGCCTAGCAGTACTAACTTGATCAGCAGTACTACCACCTTTTTCACCACTACCCTTGTCTTCCACAATCACTTCTGTATCAGCCCCATCAGTCAGGTTAAGCTCCTCTGTTTTATCATCATTCCTCCCCTGTTTGGATGCATCCTCACCCAAACTTTTGTCAGTAGAAGTCTCAACTCTGCCTTTAAACAGTCTTCTCTTCATAGGTTGTGGAGTTCTTGCCTTTCTCTTCTTTTCTAGCCTCTTGACCCTCAATTTTAATCTGGTGATCACTCTGTCTTGAGCAGTCTTTGCTTACTCTAAGGCAAGAACCCTTTTTGTTAAGGAGGTATAGGTTTCCATCAATTCCTGAATTAGTTCCATTCTACCCTCATCACTTCCAGGTGTGTTACCTCCTGAGAGAGGTGAATAATGGGGTGTAGGTGGTACAAAATCCATCAAATCATCATGATATTCCATACTGTCCTCTCCACGTCCAGATGTGTTAACTTCTTAGAGAGGTGGGTTTAGATGAAGTCTCAGGCCTAGTCTGAGCATCTGCACCCCCAATATGGTATCTTGGCGCTTAGGTCTGTCACCTGAACTAATTTCCTAAGAAAGAGGATCATTAGACATTGCCGTAGATTGGGTATTAAGGATGTTATCACTGTCTTTTACTGCAACTAAGCTAGCAGTAGTAGTGATAGCCCTTTCTATACTATCACCCCCTCCTTATGGATAGCCTCATCTGCTACATGGTCTAAAGACACACTGGTTTGAGGTAACGCAGTGACCTGTTTGGCTCTCCTATGTTTTTGAGTCTTTCTTTGTTTTCTTTGATATGTAGATGAAGATGGGAGTATTTGCTCAATGTGAGCTACAATTTAAAGTTCATGGGAAACTGTTGGAGGTGTTTTAGTTTGAAGTGATTCAGTTTAAGGTTCTGAAACATTTGGTTATGAGGTAGAGGGTGTGGGTCGGGGTTTAGGGGGTATTGTTGAACCTTCACCCTTAGGTGCTTGGTTTTGCACCAACATGGAGTCAAAAAATAGAGTAACTTTTTCTGAAATTTTTTTACTTTTCCTTGTCATATTAGAGAAAACCTTTTACTGTGTGTAGGTTTCTCATAAGTATCATTAATAGGTTCTGGTAAATCTTTAAGCTGGTTATTCAAAAAGAGTTGTAAAAACCATGGATACATTAAAAATCTCTTTGGATCCAAGTTCCTTAACATACCATCAAAAATTAATTTTGAAAAATTAAATTTTTACCCTGTTTGCTAAACATAAAACGCTGAAGGCCAAATAAGTTGAAAATTTATCCAGCAGTTGATTTTGAACTCTATACAATGACGATGGTATGTAACAGAAATTTTCCATTGAAAAGGGTGAGAAAGAACCTTTTTGAAAAGTAATTTTGTAGAAAAGCTGTCATCATCCATCAATTCAAGGATATTACAAAAATTCATCATTTTTAGGCAAGCAATACCATCCTCATCATTAAAGAAAAGTTCACTTCTCACTGATGATTCTGATATGACCACAACCTTGCTCCAGTTTAGCTTTTTAAGGTTTTTAGCTTATTTGGATTTTGTGCTATTTTGCTTATTTCCTGAGTTTGCTTAATTCATGCTTAATTTCAGTAGCTTAAGAGGATTTCCAGCTCTAGTTTCTTTTCTGAAATAGCTTAAGCATCATATAAGCTTTTTAGAATTCCTTTCCTTTTTAATTTTTAGCTAAAAATAAGCTTTTTAGAGCTTAATAAGTAAAACCAAGGGTTAAACCCTCCTTTCTGAGGTCAGTTCAAAAATAAGCTCTTATTGAGCTTATTTGTTATTTTCAAGCCAAGTAGCTTTTATTAATTTTGTTCCCACTAGCTTCCTTTACAACTTTGCTCTTTCAAGTTTTTAGTGATAAGCACTTTTAGAATTTGAGCTTATAATTGGACTTTGGTTGTTATCGGGGTAGGTCCTCAGGGACCATTCTTGTAATTTTTCTGTTTTAGTTGTTTCTCAGTTAATCCTTGCCTGTTAAATGTTTTAGCCCCGTTAGCCCTTAAGTCTTTTACACAGTTAGTCCCTAAGTTAGTTTTTAATTAGTTTATTTAGTTTTAATTAATAATTAGGGTTAGGTTTTAATTAGTTCAATTAAACTTTTATAAAAAGATAAAAATTAGGGCTTTTATTTTTAGAAAATTTCTGCGCATTTTCTTTAATTAGAGTAATTTTTATAAAAAATTTAGGACTTTATTTTTAATAGTTTTATAGTTTTTAATTCATAATAAATTCAAAAAAAATAATCAAAAAGTCAAAAAAAAATGTTTTTTTCTTTTTCCTAAAATTTTCTTTTGTCTTATCTTAGGTTTAGAATTTTAGTTGACATTTTTAGGGGTTAAAATTAGTTTTCTTGCTTCTTTGTCGCGTTTTAATTGATTCCCGTATTTGTTTAGTTGTTGTTTTCTTTTATTTAGTAGTCATAGCTTATCAATCATCTTTGCTTCATTCAAATCAGAATCCGAACTAAAACGAGGTTTCAATTTCACTAGTCGTTGGGGAAACGACCCGGGTGGTCATACTTGCCCGGTTTAATATACGTATTATATATTATATTATATATATATTTGAGAGTGAATTTTCCTTAGGGAATTTTCTTAATTGCTCTTTGAAGTATTTTATTTTATATATATTTTAGGTATATAAAACTTTTCAATCAATGGTGCTTTCATTATCAATGAAAATCTTGGTGTTCATGAAGTTGAACCCATAATCAAGCATTTGATTTTGGATCCATAGCACCTGTCCACAGCAATTAGTAGCATCAACATACTCTGCTTTAGTAGTAGAATTTGCAACTATAGTCTGCTTCTTACATTGCCATAAAATCAACCTCTTGCCAAGAAATTGACAACCTCTTGTTGTGGATTTCCTGTCAAGGCTAGCTCCAGCATAATCACTATCATAAAAAGTTTCCAAGTCAAATGGTGAATCTCTAGGATACCAAAGGCCCAATTTAGGTTGACCTTTCAAGTATCTAAAGATCCTCTTCACAGCATGAAGATGTGACATTTTAGGAGTAACTTGGAACCTTGCACAAGCACAAACAACAAACATTATGTCTGGCCTAGAAGCTGTTAAGTACATCAATGATCCAATCATTGATCTGTATAAATGAACATCCACACTATCAGCTTCTTCATCCTTGATCAATGCCTTGTTAGGTTCCATGGGAGTGCTTGCTGTCTTTACAGTGGCAAAATCAAACTTCTTCAATATGTCAGCCACATATTTGTCTTGGCTAATGAAGATTCCATCCTTCTTTTGTTGTACTTGTAACCCTAAGAAGAAAGTGAGTTCCCCCATAGAACTCATCTGGAATCTCTTGTGCATCAAACCTTCAAACTCATCACATAAAGACTTCTTTGTGGACCCAAAGATGATATCATCAACATACACCTGAACTAACAAGATATCACCTTTGTCCTTCTTGATGAACAAAGTCTTATCTATAGTGCCTCTTCTAAATCCATTTTCAATTAAGTAGGTAGACAAGGTCTCATACCAGGCTCTAGGAGCTTGATGTAGACCATATAAAGCTTTTTCTACCTTATACACTTTGTCAGGGAACTGTGGATCTTCAAAACCATGAGGTTGACATACATAAACCTCCTCTTAAATAGTACCATATAAGAAGGCACTCTTTACATCCATCTGGTACACAATAAACCTCATAAATGATGCATAAGCCAAAAATAACCTGATTGCTTCTATCCTAGCAACAGGAGCAAAAACCTCATTATAATTAATTCCTTCTTCTTGGGTACAACCTTGTGTAACCAGTCTTGCCTTATTTCTCACTACAATGCCTCTCTCGTCCTTTTTGTTTCTAAAGACTCATTTTGTTCCAATGGCCCTCTTGCCATTAGGTAGATTAACCAGTGTCCAAACCTTCTAAAGTTGAAATTGAAGAAGCTCCTCTTGCATTGCTTCTATCCAACCTGGATCTTCTAGAGCTTGAATCACTTTCTTGGGTTCTATTTGAGAGAGAAAACAGGTAAATAAGCAGTTCTGCTAATCTTTGTGATTTGTTCTCCTCTACTTATTAATGTAACATACCATAGCATGTTCATCAAAAATCTTGGTCATTCTCCTTGTTTGAATAGCTAAATTAAAGTCTCCAATGATCTGGTCTTTAGGATGATCCTTGTTAATTCTGGTTGTGGGAATATGACTGACATTTAGTGTTGTTTCTAAGTTGTTGAGGCCAGCCTCTGCACCCACATCTTCATCATCATAAACATTACCAAAAATTTCAGCATCATCTATTGGAGTCACATTTGAAACAAGTGGAAGTGTAAATGCATTTTTAAAAGGAGAAAATCTTTCAAATAGATGTTCCTCAAATGCATTAGAAGCTTCAGCAGCATTAACTGGTGATGATGGATCATCATTAGTAAAAGATGGTCCAGCAGCACTAACAGGTGTACTAACAGTATTAATACTATTAGTGCTATTAGGATGTACAGTTTGCTTTTCTTGTTGAAGTAGCCTTTTAAACTCACTTCTTGTTGCTTGATCATCCTTCCCATCTTTATCTGAAGCTCCACTTTTATCCATTTCAGTAGGCTTCTCTTCAGCATCTTCTTCACCAACCTTAGGATCTTGAGAGATTAATGGATCAGTTGTGTAGATAGGTATTAGGATGTATTCTTGTTCAGGTTCTGACTTCTTCTCAGCATGACCTGTAACAATGTTATCTCTAGTTCCTGCAATACCATTAGTTTAATTTCCTGCAACAACTGGCACATAGTTCATAGATATTGTCAAAGAATCAACATCAAAAAGCCAGTCTGGTCCATTTCCTGTCACATTAGGTGTATTTTTAAGAAATCTAATGTTTAAGCTCTCTTCAACTATCTTGGTTCTCTTGTTAAATACTCTCATGACCTTGCTAACTACCGAGTACCCAATAAAAAATCCCTCATCAGCTTTTCCATCAAACTTGCCTAGATGATCTCTGGTATTTAAGATGGTAACAGGATA
Organism: Tanacetum coccineum; assembly: GCA_026074375.1. NCBI lineage: Eukaryota > Viridiplantae > Streptophyta > Magnoliopsida > Asterales > Asteraceae > Tanacetum > Tanacetum coccineum. Next base: position 11,485 of record BQNB010193075.1, read on the forward strand.
CCCAAAAGGTTTCATGAAGTCTATCAATGGGGTTCTTCCGCGAATAAGTTCATAAGGTGTCTTGTTATGAGGCTTAATGAC
>BQNB010193076.1:0-11565 GCA_026074375.1 Tanacetum coccineum
CGGTTATAGGCTTAGGGAAAACACAAAGATATTTATTTTTGACTTTGTAACCAACATGTGTTAATAAGACTTCCAAGCAACCTCCTTACACACATCTACTCACTTACATATTACCATACTAGTTCTTACAAGAACCATCATATTCTTACACAAATCTATCTAATTCCCTAATTTTCATGGATATGTTCCTAGATATTTTGTGTATTTAAGCCATCCTATTCCAAGTCTTCACATACAACTCACAAACTAGTAAAAGAACCAACTATCTCTCTTGTTTCTTGTAACAATTCGTATTTTTGATCAATGTACGACGCTATTTAATTCACTATTTATTTTTTTCTCGTACGCGTTTACTTTTAATTTTGATCGTTACGTTAAATCGCGTAAACTAAAAAAAAATCAACAATCAACGTAAACGGGCACCAAACGAATTTAAGTTTACGTCAAGAAATCATTATATTATTATTACTAAAGTAACAATTCACTTATTATGTTTTATTTTTATCGGTTACGTAAAGCGTTTACGTTTCGCGATAAATTAAGTTTAGGCATTCCCGGAACCACAAAAATAAATCTACGCTTCAACAAATAACTATTTTTAATTCTAATGACCAAAGTTTATAAAAATTTACTCTTATACATATAATGGGACGCCCCATTTACTAGGAAATAACCAAGACATAAAACTTACAAGTCTTATACTTTACTTTTAACTTACAACAAATAAATCAAAGTAATACTTGCACTTTATACTTTCACATTTACAAGTATACTTTCATTTTCTATCAAGATATCACTAGCTAGACACATTTCCTCATTTCCATGGGATCACCCTCTCATTAGGGGACCAAGGGACCAAAGACTAGTGGTTTGACCACTAGTCTTCCTTAAGACCCTCATTTGTGTTCCAAAGACTAGTCTTGGTCTTTGATTTCCATCTTTGACTACCTTTGTATATATATATATATATATGTCTCATGCATACAAGTGATAACATACACACTCTTATAACACTTAAGAAAAATCAACAAATCCTCTCCCTTTGGTGCTTAATAACCTACGGCTCAAAAAGCCCATCCCACACAAACCATACAAATTTTTCTACCACTTATACAATCATTACTACAACATATCTAAGACCTACTAAGATGGTTTAAAGGTTTGGTTAAGCCTTTACAAGTGTTAAGCAAGAATAATGGAAGATTAGGGTTTAGGGTTTCAAGATCTTGCAAGCTAGGGTTTATAATCTAAACAAGGGTTTAGATTGTGTTGGTTATCATATTACATCACTCTAAGGTCATCTAAAACTCTTTATGTCTTTACATTCATCGTTTTATGCATATATGAGTTCTATATAGTAAATCACCACTTAGGATATGTTTAACTTGTAAAAGTAAATTTTTCTTGTAAACATGATTTTATGAACTTGTACACATGTTATATGGATATAAATATGGATCATGAACTTTATAATATGTAAGACAAGTATATAATAAGTCTTGGAAAACTTGTGGTAAATTATTAAGTTAAAAAGGTATATAAAACAAGTTTATATATATGAATACCTAATTATTATTAAGGGGCTGTTTTGGTTCGAAATCCAAGGCATGGATTTTATGTTTTATAAAAATAGTACGTCTCATGAGGATTCCAAAAAGGTAAGAAACTCGAAAATCCGATTTATAACGAAAAAGATACGACAATTACAAGTTTACGACAATAAATACTTTTATAAAACTATTTTTATAAAAGTTACTGTTCACATCAGTAAATAACATTTTGAAAACATCATTTATATGATAAAACTTTTAATTACGAGAACGTGCTCGAAAGAATCGCTAAAAACGGAGCTATAACGAATAAGATACGCCATTTACGGGTTTTACGATAACTAAACTATAAAAATAACTTTATAACTGCCATGAACAGTAAAAGTACTGTTCACCAGAGGACATGAAATATAAAAATGTCATATTTTGATACGTCGTCTTAATACGAAAGCGTGGACATAAGAAACGTAAGAAACGGGCTTAAAACGAGAAAGTTACGCACTATTCTATAACTTGTGCACTATTTCCTGAGATGAATAGTGTTGGTTCGTTTTTTTTATAAATTTTTGCGAAACATTTTGGAATCACTTAAATAATATTTATACTTGTTTTAAACTTTATTATTAGTTAATTCAAAGTACTATATTACTTGGGTGTTTCATAATGAGCTTTTCCGATAGGTGGCGTATCGACGAGTTGTTGGATTTACGATTTAAAGTGTCCTAGTCCTCAGCGTCACTACATGACCTCTTAATTATGATAGCCCCGGAACGATAGTATGATGGCTTTACAATCTTATAATATAATCAAAATGTTTAGGTACTTTTACGACCTATATTGAGTAGGATGCCTTCGGATTCCTTTCGTGACGTAATTTTCTATTATGGAATACTGTGATTACCATTCACTCGAGGTGAGTTCATAGCCCCCTTTTTACTACGTGATTGTTTTACAAAATCTACGGGGTGAATTACATTGCTTGTTTTACTATTGGACACAAGTGTTTTCAAAGTGTTTACAAAGTGTATGCTATCCAGATTACTGCCTGAATATTATTGCTAAGTTACCTTATTGCCGTGAAGTCCCTATTTATCATGAACCGTTAATTGCTATTGTTTGTATGCAGCGAGTGTTGTGGATTGTCTTTTCAGCGGGACTGACAATCCCCACCTTTCCTTGGGTCACTAGTTTGATCAAGGTGCATTTAACATTGAGAGGTGTTAGGTTGTTGGCAAGCATCCTATATTCTGATTGGGGCACAAATCTAGTTAAGGCTTCGGGGTCATGAGCTTAGTGCAATAATAAACGTTTTGGACTACTGAATGTGTTTCAGAGTCTACTATTACTTCGATCTTGTGGTCCACTTTTTTAAAGATATACTCTGATTTCTCTCAACTATTTGTTTGACTTTTTAGTATGTAATTTCCGGGTCCATAGGGTTTTATGAAGATTCGGTAGGGGATGCCCGTTGGCGGGAATATCAATTAACGACGGATTTGTGTTTATCTATATTCAATGCAACTTTTATTATCTTTAAAAACTTAAGTCATCTTTTGGGTATTATGAAGCTTTTGTTTAATTAAATATGTACTTGAAATGTTTATGACTTTTAAAACATATGGTACCTAATGTATAAACTTTGATATTTTGCTATGGCATCGAATGAAATCTTGTCTTAAACGTTCATTTATGGTCATTTCCTATATCTTGATTGTTGTACTTTGACGTAGCACCCCATTGTTACCATTCCGCTGCTACCTGATTTTGGGGGTGTTATAGATGGTACCAGAGCCAAGGTTATAGGGAACTGGGTCATTTTCAAAAATAGTCTATTAAACCACAAGTTTAAAGGTTTTCTTTTATTTCATTTTTTTTTAATACAGAATCCTTCATCGCTATCCGGATATCCACGTGCGCGTATTCCCTGATCCTTTCTTACTTTTCGAATATCATTATTGCTTTATATATTATCTCTAGACACTTATCAATACTTGGTTTTATAATTCGATTCTTAACGTCTATCTTTTGGAACATATCAATATCTAATTCTATCGATCTGTTATATAAGCATCGACTATCCTGATTAATTTATGATTATTTATATCATTCTCTTTATTTATCCATGTTCCATGACTCTGCATAACTTTACTTATCTCAACGAATTATGTACTTGTGTGCAGATCATGCCGCTCTCCCTGGACGATTTAAGAAGAGTTTTATATCTTCTGCGTTTACACATTTTATTGATATTGCCCCAGCCACTTTAAATACTAGTTTGAACAAGAATTTGCAAACAAGACAAGTTGTTAGTACTAATTACCATTTTACGTAGTCTGCACCTTAGTCTTGTGTATTTCACGTGTTCTAAAATAGACTTGTTGCCAACCCGGCTAGGTTTGTTTTGATGTTTCTAATCTGGAAATGGATTTGTTGGCCATTCCATGATCTCTCATCGATTGTTTATGAGAAGATTATTCGTATATTCCTCTTCGAATGCAAGATTCTTGAAGTCAAGGCGGAGGGCCGGAAAAGGATCTTGTTCACTTGAGGTATCAAGGCTGATGAGAAAAAGCTTGATGACTAAGTTTGTTGTCCGAGACTTCCCTCGATGGTATTTCCCGATTGATCTGTTAGGTTTACCTTTGTGGCGTGAGATAAGAATTCGCATTGATCTAATTCCAAGGCGCATCGCAGTTGTTAGATCTCCATTAACGGTTTTAGCCGCTTAAGGAAATGTTTAGAATTGTCAAACCAGCTTAAAGACTTCAAGAGAAGGGTTTTATTCGAACCAAGGTCCCCTCTCCTACATGGGGAGCACCCGTTGCTCTTTGTCAAGAAGAAAGAGGTTTCGATGAGAATGTGTATTGGTCTACAGGGAACAAAACAAGTTGCTTTAAAAGAACCGTTTACCCTCTCCTAGAATTGATGACTTGTCTGTCCAATTACAGGTGCGTGTTGTGTCTCACAAAGTGCGATCTTCGTTTGGGATATCACCAGTTAAGAGGTTCGAGAAGAAGATATACCGAAGACCGCATTTAGAACACGTTATGGACACTTTGAGTTCACAATCATGCCATTTGGACTGACAAACGCGCCAACAATATTTATGGACTTAATGAACCGCGTCTGCAAGCCGTATTTAGACAAATTCGTAATGGTGTTCACATTGAACGACATCTAATCTACTCAAAGTCAGAAGAAGAGCATGAAGTCCACCTAAAAACGATTTTAGACTTACTCAAGAAGGAGAAGTTGTACGCCAAATTTTCAAAGTGCGAATTTTGGTTACAAGAAGTATAGTTCCTAGGACATGTGGTCAACTGTGATGGTATCTATGTGGATCCTAACATGGTTGAGTCTGTCAAGAACTGGAAGACTCTTGAATCGTCAACTGAAATCCGTTCATTTTTAGGATTGGCGGGTTCCTATCAGAGATTTATTGGGAATTTCTCCAAGATCGCCAAAGCCCCTCACCCTGTTGATCAAAGAAATAAGGCTTATGTGTGGGCGGATAAAGCAAGATGAAGCTTTCCAAATTCTGAAGGAGAAACTATGCAATGCTCCAGTGTTAGCACTCCCCGATGGACCAGACGACTTTGTGGTCTATTGTGATGCATCGAAACAAGGTTTTTGGTGCGTGCTGATGCAGCGGGGCAAAGTGATAGCATATGCGTCAAGACAGTTGAAGAAGCATGAGAAAAATTATACCACCCATGACCTGGAATTGGGTGCGGTGGTGTTCGCTCTTAAAATCTGGAGACATTATCTTTATGGGACGAAAAGTGTTATCTACACTGACCACAAGAGTCTCCAGTACATATTTGACCAGAAAGATTTAAATATGTGCCAAAGGCGGTGGATCGAGCTACTCAGTGACTACGAGTGTGAGATCAAATACCACCCGAGCAAGGCGAACGTGGTGGCAGATGCCTTGAGCAGAAAAGAAAGACTCAAGCCAAGACGAGTACGTGCTATGATAGTATTCTAATTCATTCTGGACTTAGAACTAAGATTTAAAGCGCAGAGCGGAAGCATTTCCAAGTGATCTCAAGCCCCAAACTGAATGGCTTAATGAGGATTAGAAGACACTTTAAGCAACGAGATGATGGTGAAATTTACTTCTTTGATCGTATCTGGATTCCATCAGTTGGTGGTGTAAGGAAATTGATCATGGATGAAGCTCATACATCTAGATATTCAGTACATCCGGGTGCAGATAAGATGTACTATGATCTGAGAGACTTGTATTGGTGGCCTGTAATTGAAAGTGGACATTTGCTGAGTATGTTAGCAGATGTCTTACGTGTTCTAAGATTAAAGCCGAACATAAAAAACCCTCAGGATTTCTTCAGCAACCAGAAATTCCTAAGTGGAAATGGGAAAAGATAACAATGGACTTTGTCACAAAGTTGCCTAAAAGTAGCAGTGGGCATGATACCATTTGGGTCGTTGTGGATAGATTGACCAAGTCGGCTCACTTCTTACCTATTCGTGAAGACTACAAGACGGAGAGATTAGCAAAGATTCATACCAACGAGATTGTAATGTGACTGGTGTGTGTTTACCATGGTGTCAATTCATTCAGACACGATGTTGAATTCACGTCACACTTTTGGCAAGCTCTCTTCAGAAAGAGTTGGGTTACGAGACTAGACAATGAGTACGGCTTTACCCCCTCTAAAACGGAACGCGTCAGATTTGTGAGCGTAATATTTAGAGCTGTTAGTATATGCTTCGAGCTTGTGTTATGGATTTTGGTGGCAGTTGGAGAATACTCATCTTTTCATTGATTGAGTTTTCCTATAATAACAGTTACCACACAAGCATTAAGTGCGCACCATTCGAGGCTCTGTATGGGCAGAAATATAGATCCCCTATGATATGGACTGAAGTTGGAGAAAGTCAGCTTATTGGACCAGAAAATTATTACAAGAACGACTGAAAGATTGTTTCCAATTAAGGAATGATTAAAAGCGGCTAGGAGTAGCCAAGAAAAGCTATGCTGTAAGAGGCGTAAACCTCTGAAATTACAAGTTGGACGATCGAGGTGTTACTAATGGTATCTCCATGAAGGGAGTAGTGACGATTTGGTATGAAAGGAAAGCTTAGCATACGATATGTTTTAGGACCATTTGAAAACGTGGAGCGTGTTGGACCAGTGGTTATCGGCTGAAGTTACCCCTTGGAGCTAAGTTGTGTCCACGACACGTGTTTCTGTGTCTTATCTCTAGAAATGTTTGCTGAGTAGATGTTCAAGTGCCTTTGGATGAGATCGAGATTGATGAAAATCTACGTTTTGTCGAAGAACCCTATTGAGATCGTGGAACGGGATGTGAAATAGCTAAAGCGAAGAAGAATTCCTTTAGTTAAAGTTCGTTGGAACTCTCGGCAAGGAGCTGAGTATACCTCGGGATACATGAAGACCAATCTTCGGATGAATTATCCGCATTATTTTCTTCGTACCGTACTTTCTCAAGTGCGCTACTTGAGCCTTGAGGACAAGGCTCTTCTAACCGGAGGATAATGTATATTCCGTTTTTTCAGGTCATTTTCGGAGTCATTCTATTTTTACTTTTTTTTTTCGTACGCGTTTAATTTTAGTTCTTATTATATAGTAAAACCGCGTAAACTAAAAATCAACAATTAACGTAAACGGACACCAAACGAATTAAAGTTTTCGTCAAGCAAGCAATATATTATTTTTACAAAGGTAATAATAAACTTTTTATTTTTTTATTTTAATGTTGAGTTAAAACGTTTACGTTTCGCAATAAAAATTCATTTAGGGCATACCCCGGGAGCCACCATAATTTTAATTTACGCTTCAACAAATGTTATTTTTATTTTCAATGATCCAAAGTTTATAAAACTTTTACCATCTTATCAAATGGGGAGCCTCATATATACAAGAAAATAAGCAAGACCTATTCAATTTCAAGTTACTTTCTAATTTAAATCTACAATTCTACACTTTACATTATAACATTATTACTTTCATTTTTTTTCAAGTATTAATACTTTCTTTTAGCTAGCTAGATATTTCCTCCATAATTTCATGAGATGATCTCACCTTTGGGAACATAAGGATCTTATAATACCATTACCTAAAGTCATTGTACATCTCTACACATTAATTCCAGCTATTACTTCCCATACTTTTGACTATTTCCCTAGAATCCTCATCTTGTTCTCTTGACTAGTCATTAGAGTATATAAGGCCTTTACTAGTGAAATACACACACACTTCTCACTTTCAAGGTGTAAAACACACAAAATATCTCTTCCCCCTCCTCTCTAGCTCACGGCAACCACAAGACCAACACAAAATCCATACCAAATTTTATTTAACACATTTACATACATTCCTACAATATATCTAAGATGTCTTAAGAAGATTTGAAGGCTTGGTTAAGTCTTTACAAGTGTTTAAGCAACGAAAATGGAAGATTAGGGTTTAGGGTTGCAACGTTCTTGCAAGCTTGGGTTTTATAAATCTAAACAAGGGTTTAGATTGTGTTGGTTTCATCATCTTTCTCGCATAAGGTTACCTAAAACCTTTTTGAATTTACTTTATGTTTTATGTGTTTATTATGTTCTTATTTAGAATATCACCATTTAGGATTGTTTGACTTATAATAAAATGGTATTTTCTTGTAAACCCATGTTTCATGAATACTTTTACAACATGTTATATGGATGTTAAATATGAAATCTTGGAATCTATTATATGTAAGTCTAAGTAGACAATAAGTTGCGGTAAAAATTGTGATTTTTTATTTAAGTTGAAAAATTATATAAAACAAGCTTGTATATATATGAGTACACTAATTAATTATTTATGGGGCTGTTGTTTGGTTCGAAATCAAAAGCATGGATTTTATGTTTTTATTTTTAAAATAGTACGTCTTCATGACGTTTCAAATTGATAAGGAAACTCGGAAAAACCAATTTATACGAAAAGTTTCGCGATTTCAGTTTACGTTGAAAAATTATACTTTTATAAATCTTTTTTTATAAAAATTACTATTCACCACAGAATACTTATGTTTTTTAAAAATAATAATGAATATAACTTTTAAATATGAAAAAAATAATTAAAATATTCAATCACGCGATCACGAACTTAATCACGATTTTCAAATTCGCACCTCATCGGGAAACGACCCGGGAAGGTTTTTTAGGATTTTGCTTTGGATAAAAGTAATTATCTCTAAAAAGCCTTACGGAATTCTTACTCTCTCTTCTATAATTGATATTATCCTTATATATTTATATTATATATATTTATATATACTAAAGGATTGTAATCAATTTTTGGCGCCGCTGCCGGGGAGGTTTGTTACGATTATCGTGTTTCGTTTGAAGATTAGTGTTTGAAGATCCTTCCCCGTGAAGTTATCGCTTTCATTTGTTAATATTTTCAAGTAATCAAAAATACCAAAAAAATTGAAAAACAACAAAATCAACCGTTGTGTCACTTGTGATTTCGTCTCACCTTTAGATTACAAACTATAAGAGAGGTATAAGGAGGGTCGATCCTACGAACTTCGACCCAAAAGGAGAAGGTTTTTAAAATGCTTCGCGCTTACTCGCTCCTCCGCTTCTTTGTGCTTTTTCTAGAGGGCTACCGTGCATTTGTTCGATTATCGGTTACCAAAAATATTTTTCTTTCTTATGTATTTTGCTATAAATAATCTTCTCTATCCTCTTATTCGTTTAATTCTTATCTTCGTTACCCTCTTATCCATTTAATTCTCCAACATGTCTTCGTATAACCATCCTGGTTGCTCGTATTGTGGAGGTCCGTTCAATGGTGGAAACTGTCCGAGCTGTAGCAGTGTAGGATCCGAAAATAAGTTTGTCTATGACCCAAATACTTATTCTTATAATGAAACACCGAACTTCTTCAACCAATCTCCACATTATTCTCCGAGTCAGTACGAGATGTATTCTTATGAGTTTTGTGGAAACGATGCTCATTATGGTTACGATTGTCCACCTCAAGTCCCGTTTGTCTACAATCAGGACCCGTGTTTCAATCAAAACTTTGATAATTTTCCACAAACTTCACCAAGTTTCCAACAACAATATCTTTGTTGTGAAAACTGCGGGGGTCCTCAGTGTCAACCGTTAAACCAGAATTTTTATGAACCTAATCATTTCTATAATTCTAATTCTTCTGGTTTTGACCAATTTCAACCCCCGCAGTATCCCGTCAGTTTTCAACCTTCTGAAGAGATAAGTATCGAGGAATTAAAAACAATGATGCAGTCCTATTGTGAAATAATGAGTCAACGAGGTGAGCAAGAGGCTATTCTTTTACAAGATGAGGAAAAACAAGAATTGTTAGCTGAAGAACAAGCACCTAATCCTTTCGAGCCTTTACCCGTCTCATATTTTTACAATGCTGACTATGATAATATTAGCACACCATCTACTACTTATACTATTCATTTGACAAAAAGTGCTACTATTATTACTAATCCTTTCAATCTTACGCGACGTATCTATCATAATCACGACATCTTCTATGATGGTGATGATGACGAGGAACTTTTTCCAGATAAAATTAAAAGAATTCAACAAATTCTTGAAAGGACTTTGTTTGATGCAATCACACCCAACTTTTTGATTACGAACTCTCTAAGTATGGGGGATGAGCATATTAGCACTATTCTGGAAACGAAATCGGACGAATTAATAAAGTCTAGTGTTGAGAACCTTGTCCCAACCCCAAGTGAGTCCGAGGATTTATCCAAGGATTTATCCGATATTGAAAGTGAGTGTAATGTGCCAGTTTGTAATGATTTTATGACTTTCTCTAATCTTCTCTTTAATACCGACAATGATTTTTCCTCTAGTGATGACAAGTTATTTTCTGATGAGGACGTTCTGAAAGAAAATTTCAAAATTTTTTCGAACCCTCTTTTTGATGAAGAAATCATTTCAATGCAGAGTCTGATCTTATAGAATCCTTGCTTAATCAAGACACTTTGATTATTTCTTCTCCTAAGTTTGATTCTCTTCTCAAGGAGTTCTCCGGTGAACTCGCTCATATCAATTTAATTCCACCGGGAATTAATGAAGCCGACTTTGATCCTGAGGAAGAAATTCGTCTTGTTGAGAGATTGTTGTATGATAATTCATCTCCTCGACCCCGAAAGAATTCAACTCTGAAAATTTTGATGCTATAATCGAATCTTTCTCTCCATCTCCTATCCCCGTTGAGGATAGTGACTCTCTTATGGAGGAGATCGATTTATTTCTTACTCTGGATGACTCGATGCCACCGGGCATTGAGAATGATGACTATGACTCTAAAGAGGATATCCTTTTTTTGAAGAATTGCTTAGCAATGATTCCTCTTCACTTCCTATAAATGAGTCATTTCATTTTGATGTTCCATCATCCCCTCATCCTCCTGCGAAACCACTGGATGATGATGAAATTGAGCCCGATACGAGAGTTTTGACTGCCAAAGTGGTGGGTGATATTTCTAAACTTTATGTGCATGTGCCTAGTATTTTAAACACCTTTCCCACCCTCTCTCCTATGTTTGACACTTTGCTTCCATTTTCATCCGAAAATGACGACAAAATTTTCAATCATGGAATTCTTGCTTCTAATGAGGAGAAATCTCCTCATCTCTTATCTCATCGGGGCTTTAATCCTTCAAAGATCATTTTTGAAAGCCCGATGATGATCTATAGAGGGAACATTCCTACCTTGGAAGTTCTGTTTCTCCATTTCTATCCTCATTGACCAACTCAAGTATGGAGGATCGAGTCAGGCTCAAGACTCGGTTAACAAAAATAAGCGCTTCGTGGGTGGCAACTCATGCTTATCCTAATATAATTATAATAGTAGTAATGAATAAGTGTGTTGTCAGGAGGCTCGCCTCTTCCTTTCTCGTGCTTTGTAATTTGTTGTATGTCCAGGATTGCCCCGGATTTTGAAGCCTCTCGTGCTCGTGGTTTTTATCCTTCGTTCACTCGAGCTTCAATCCTTAGCATGA
>BQNB010193077.1:0-11565 GCA_026074375.1 Tanacetum coccineum
AATGAAAGTCAAACAGCATGATTGTATAAGGGCAAAAGGGGCATTTTCCATTGAGTTTCGGCTCTTGGCCAAAACTGAAAAGTTGTCTAAAATAATGTTTCGCTTTTGACATATTAATTTCATAATTTCCCGAGTCTTAACGGATAAACTACGCTAAGTATCGTCAAATATATATACTTATATACTATATATGTACTTTATACAAAAAGTCAGTGAAAGTCAAACTTGTGTTTTAATCGACGTTAACACGTCGTATGAATTAATTCGAAGGATAAACTATCGTAATTAAATATTTTCGAGAATGATAAATATTCCGAGACCATTGGTCGATATAAATGGAAAGTCTAAAAATATTAATTTTTACTAAGTGTCGAAACGTAAATATTAAAATAGTAATAAATGACTAAGTCATTCACATGAGAAATATTATGTATAAAATACTTATGTAATGAAAATATGATTTAGTAACAAACTTGCTAAAAATGATGATTTTTCCGAGACTATAACCTTCTAAAAATAGAAGTTTCCGAAAATGGAGTTTTTGAAGCAAAATGATCGTAACTTAGTTACGCGGGGAATTTTGGGATTAGTCACTCAACCAGGTTCTTATCGCATGTATGTAATACATATATATGATATCGATGATCGTACTTTCGGCACCGTAACCGAACGACTATATTTTAGGTCGTGATCGCGTATTAGGACTTCGCGCTTAGAGTTTATTGGTTGATCATCGGCTTTGATCAAGGTGAGTTCATAGCCTCGCATTTAAATATTTTAATTGTTTTATTAACCCGCGAGGGGGATAACATGCTTGTTTTTAAAATAGAACACAAGGGACCCGAATGTATGCTAGTAGCCTTGATTATTATAAGTTAGTTTAACTCGTTGATGAAAAAGTCCCGCGGAAATCATGAATTGTTAACTACCGGGTAATGGTAGACGCTTATACATGGAATACTACTACTTGGAGGGTGCCTCCTCCAATCCGTGACGACTAGCTATCGTCTCGTGTCGGGTAATGGCATAACGGATGCGTTGTATATAGAGTAATATGCACTTAACGAGGGTATATAGTGGGCATACCTTGTTGGGAAAAATAGACACCAACATATTGATATTGTAACGTTCAATGTCATGAGGCTTATAATAATCCCCTATAACGGTGTCTGATCCACATCGTTATGTAATGATGATTTTAAACGATACTTGTGTTTGGAATTTACATTTATAAACTCTATGGATTCACTCAACATTTTTGTAGACGGTTTAACATGTTTATCTCGGGTATAAGCTTGCTTATTTGGATGGGATGAAGTGCGGATATCGAAGGACGTGAGCTTGGTGAACTTTATACATTGGATACAATGCTTTCAAAAGACAAATTGTCACTTTGCAACTTAATTGAGAATAAGTTTTATAAAAATTTAGTGGGACCTTGTAACTCTGATCTTTTAATGAAAATTTTATTAGTAAACGTTTCTTTTAAAGTCGTTTACCGTGACTCGTGAACTTATATTATGAAGTAGCACCCCAATGTTGTATTCCGCTACGTATCGTAGTTTGGAGGTGTTACAGAGTGGTATCAGAGCACGAGTTGTAGTGAACTAAGTCGTTTTACAAAACTTGGACTACAACTGATTTTGGAAAAAAAATATTCACGATTCTTTCACCGATGTCCGATGTCCGATATCCGCCCGCGAGAACGTTCCGACCCTTTAAGGCCAAGTCGGATTGCCTTAAGTATGTTATGTGCCCACAAGTGTATACCACTTGGTATAAGTAATGATTATAAGTAAGAGTATAAGTATATAAATAAGTACGACACCTGCCTCACGGTGTCCGACTACGCGTATATGCATACTCTGATAAGATTCGCTACTCGCGAATGATTAATTTCTTTTATAATGTAACAAAGTACTGTCAAAATTTATTTGATGTATATGTTACGTAAAACAATTTTTTATGTGATTATTATATGTAACCATAATGTACTAATGTAAGTATATGTTTCTTTTCTTTTCTTTTGTAGTATCATAGATGTGTCTGGATCACCCAACCGAGTTTTTGATCTTACTGATGGCGAGACTCCGTGGACTTACGGTGGGTTTGCACCTGGACCACCACTAAGGTACACCGGAAACCCTAGTGGCTCCGGTGGGTGGCTTGAAGCCGACGATTTGCCTATTCATGATATGAGGACGACTGTTGTGTCTGAGCCGGTTATAGAGGTAGTAGCTCCATTAGTGGAGGAGATTGTGGGGCCTACGGAGCCGATGGATGCGTCCCCGATCGGTGGTGACGAGGACATGGAGCCTCTATTTAGTGCTAGTGATGGGGAGTACGATCCTAATCTACACGCTTTGGACGATGATGATATCGCGATTGAGGTACTTTTGGATGATTCCGACCTGGACGACTCTGCGGTGCACGGGGACCCGGTGGTGGCACCCGTTGTCCCATCTCCGTTGATGACTACACCACCTCCACTGGTGGCTATTCCCGAGCCGAGTGTTCATGAGGAGGGAGGATCTTCTACTACTGTCGATGTGAGACCCCCGAGTACTGTTGAGGAGTTGGATGCTCGCATGGATGACGTGGGGTTTAGGCATGATGTGTTGGTAACACGTGTGGATACCGTGAGGAACGCGGTGACGGCTATTAGAGCGGTTATTGGAGAGATAGGTCCATGAGTGATAGCTCTCGAGGGACATACTCAGGAGACTCTGATTCATATGGTGCAGGATCAGGATGCACAAATTGAGCAGCTCAGTGCTGAGATGATTAGTGTTCTTGAAAGAGAGTATGGGTTGATGCAGATGATTGCGACTATGGGCAAGCACTTGGCCGAGGTGGAGAAGAGGATTCCTGGACCTCCTTAGTTGTTGGATTTTGTTTTGATTAATGTGCGATAACCTATTTTGTATAGTGCTAATCTGCTAGTGCTAGTTAGCATGGTCTCGCTGCCGAGGTGTATTTTGTGATGTAAACACCGCAGCCCTTATATCATTTTTGACCTGTACTTAGATTTCATGTACTAGGATTCTAGACTATTATTTCTTGGGTATAGTGTCCACAAAGCCACGATTTGTATTATGGATTATGGATTTGGACATGATGTCCTGGATATTGGTATGGATATTTTTATGGTTAATCTTGGTAAGAAATTTGTTTATGTTTATAATCTCTAAGTTGCTTGTGATGCAAAGGAATGGAAATGTGTGTGGTAATACTTGTGGAGTCTATGGGTTAATTATTTTGTATGGGGCTATGACTCCAAAGACTTTGAGTACAAATTTTCCTTATGTGCAATTTAAGAAATGATGTGGTACGAATTAAAAGTCAAAATTTATACTAAGAAGTAAAACGTGTTGGTTGCGTGATGAAACTTAGTGTGTCGGAAATTGTAAGTATGACGACAATGTAAATGAGTTTTTACAATGTAAATTAAATATCGTAGATTTTTGGATATAACTTTATTATTGAAACCGTGTAAGTGGCGTCTAGGGAATATTGGTTTTGGGACTACAAAACACGTTAATAAATTCGTACACGTGGTTGAACGAATGGGTTAACTTGGATAAATGTTGTTTTGATTAGAAAATTTACCGTGTAATGGTAATAAGACGGGTAATGGAAATTTTTAAATTTTTTATTTATTTTTAATTTTTATAATGGTAATAAATTTTTTTTTTTAATTTAAATAAATAAGAGTATTTTTCAAATTTCATGAATTGACCCCGTAATGTCAAGAATGTACCTGTTTTAAAATTCTTACTTTTCTAAACCCTAAATATTTACATTTAAAAATAAAATGGCAAATTTTGAAGAACTCAAATTATAAATCTTTTAAGCTTTTAAAATGGATTTTAACTAACAACTTAAACTTGTTTTCTTACTTAACTACTGTTGTTAACAACTTCTATTGTTGGTATAAAATGTTGTTCTACATCTTACATGTGTTGTACGTAGCGATAAATTGTTTTGACGAAGATGGTTATGTCGTGGTTGTATCCCCAAATATGCATAGCCTGATCACCTATGCATAATTCGGGAGGAAGCACGACAAGCCGGGATAATCGTCGTCATAAAAACCCTGGACTCAGAAATGAAAGTTGGGATTTACTTTCGAAGGAGGACATGTTTTTGACCTATTGGGATGGATTCATACGCAAGTAATATTTTTCGTAATATACTTATTTTGTTTCCTTTTTTAGGAAACCCTTGTAGTTAGTGTAGTGGCCTACGCCGTTTCGTTGAGGAAATACCCATGGTATTGTCCGAAATGTGTGATCGTTTTGCAAATTATTAAGGACAAGTAAAGGTGTAACATGAAAACATCCGTGGACATGAAAACATACTTGAAAGTCAAGTAGTTGGAGGACGTAGATGATTAAAAGATGGGATACCAAGTAACCTGATACCGACACTGAGAAGGGATCTTCTTGGGTCATAAGGTTTTGAGGAAGAGTAAAGCCAAGATGGCAACGCCGAAGTTGAAAGTGAGAAATGGAGAAGACTTCTCCTACAAATAAAATGTGGAGCCATAATGAAGTATCAACCGATGGCCGTGAAGAAGATTTCTCTCCTTGACATAGAAACTAGGAATGTTGTAACGTGTGATGCTTGTGCCAGAAAAACCGTATTCGTCAAGGATTAGAATAAGACACTAAGAGATCTTTAACCTACGGTTAATTATAGTGTTCTAACTTCGCGACGTGAAGACGCAAGTGCGTAAGGAAGGTGAAATAGTTATGGATTCTAGTAAAATGGCGATGTCCGTCCTAATTCTAGATGAGTAAACGAAGTAACCGACGCCTTGAGTCAAATAACGGTGTCAAGATTTGAAGAATATGTGATTCTTGGTACCCGAGAAAATTTAAACTACCGAAAGAAGAGATACGAGAAAATGAAACCGAACCGAGCATGATAATTGCCGAAGAAAAAGCGTAAAGATAGAATTTCGCCAAAAGCGTCATAAATCCATGATACTCAATTGCTTCTTTTGAATTGTTTCCGATCAATTATTAATCTTATGTGATCTTAGCGGAGTTAGTGCCGCTCAATTATGTGAATTGTGTGGAATGTGTGTATAGGACTTTGATTGCTTAAGTCGCCTTCGTGTCGCCTTGTAAGATGGCACCGGACGTAAATGACCAAGTACGTGAACACGAGAAAAGTCAACAAGTGACTTGAAGAAGAGGTATACCCGAGAGTACGATACCCGACGTGACTTAGAAGTCTACGTGAGCGTGATAAGGATTGATTAGGACCTACCTATGAGAAAGACAACCTCGTTACTAAGAGGCCCTGTCGTTCGGTAAGCCCAAATAACGGGACTGTTCTTGACAGGTAATATGGGATAGTGATGTTGAATATACGTATTATAGCGCCTGAGTAAATTTAGGCCCAATGTGCGAAGTCATTATAAATGTGACTACTATGTGATTTTATCAAGCTTTGTGTTTTTGGCATATGCCACCAATGTTGGAGTCATGAGAACTCTGAGTGATGTGTAAATTGTTTTGATAATGTGGTCCCCTCTTTAAGGTGGGTGGACCCGTGAGTTTTTATAAGGGTTTTGCTTTTGTAAAAATTTTGAAGTCGATTTTATCTAGTTTTCCGCCATGTATCTCACATCCTTATCCGAAAGTGATGATGAGTGTGTTTTTGTGAATTTGAGATCATTATTTATAATGGAATGTCCTCTTGCTTTTAAGCCTCTCGTTATCAAGAAAGTAACGTTATAAATGTATCGAATTTTTCCGTCGCGCAATCTTGTCACGCCATTCAAGTACGAATATGCGTTAAGTTAGAATCCGTCGAGGAAATCTCTAGGTGAATAGTGACATCCTATTCGGAATAGTCCAAACGAGAATTAGGTCGTGTAGTTACGAGTGTGAACGAGTAAGACCGGTTGATGACAAGAGAGTGTCTCACCTTGAGTAAGAATGGACGAGAAAGAAAAGATTGAGCACCGGGACGACGCTCTCTTTAAGGTGGGTAGAATGTAACAACTTGAGTTTACGACACGTGAGATGAGCGTGCGAACGAACGTCATGATAATTAATTATGATCCCGTAAGAATTATCGTCGACATTTAAAATTTTATTTGTCCTAAATTATTATTTTGACAAATTACTGTCAATAATTTTGAGAATTATTACTTTTGTCGGTCTGCGAGTCAACGTTTGACCACGTGATCATTTAACGTGGTTTAATCGCGTAGTAATTTATGTCGTGTATTCTTGTCGTATTATTTTTGTATAAATATAATTTTGAGACTTCGACAATGTTGTTCCGTGTTCCTGGCCAAAAACTCGCGTTCCTTTTAATTTATATGTCACTTTTACTTAAATGTCCCCAAAAAAAAAGGGGGGGGGGGGTGGGGGGGGGGGGTGGGGGGGGAAGGGGGGGGGGTGATTTTTACTTCCAATAAAAGGTATAACAAGGACTACAAGTAAATGTAGTTAACCATTTCAAAAAAAATGATGAAAGCCCTCCCCTAGCCATATAGCCGTCGGCTATTGTACAACCTTACACACAAACTATTTTGAGTCCCAAAGCTAGTTGATTAGACCTCCATGATAGCTTCAAAGTGCAAGTAAAAGAACTAGACTCACAGCTCATAAATATTAAATCCCTCCTCCCTTTTTGTCTCCCCAATTCGACGGCTCAAGGTAAGCAAGACACACCACCCAAGTTTACATTTTTAAAAGTATAATCATTGTAGTAGCTTCCCAATTCCTAGCTAGCTTCATAAACCTACAAGAGAGCTCATAGTGTCATAAATATTTAGCCTTCCTTTTTCCTTCCTCTCTCTTTGTTCGACGGCTAACACAACAACAACACTCAAACCATGTGAGTCCAATGTATGCTTGATTAAACCTTTTGCATCCAAGGTTAGACAAACTCATTTAACTTCACAAGTCAAGAAAACACATAGCTCATAACATTGGGTTTTCTCCCCTCCTTTTTGCTCAATAGCCGAATACACACACACAAATACACTCTCCATTTTCAAGATTTTATCACATAAATCTTGTTATACCTCACACCATCAAAGGTCTAGAACAAGAAGAGAGTCAAGTCTTGGTGATTTCCTTCCTTCTTTCTCCCTCTCTTGGTTCGAACTCACCATCACCACAAACACCCTTGATGTACAAATTTTCTAACCACCAAATAATCATTTAGATTGTGTTTCTATAATCATATATGCAAGAAAAAGATACATGCACGAAGGTCTAATGATTCTCTAGACAAAAGGTCATTTGAATTTGGTTTTGGTCACTTGGTCTTGGGGTTTAGCCGCGGCCAAAAGGTGGACACAAGAGATAGTGTGATTTATTTCTAGAGTTGGGAGATTTACAAGAGTTGGTTTGGGTCTAAATCAATTTTAGTTTCGGATTTGGTTTGGGTTGCTGCTCGAAGTCGGCCAAAAGGAACAAGGAACAAGAGTCGAGTCTTCTATATTTTTCTCTAGCTCATTTGAGCATTTGTAAGTCCATTTTTACATTTGTTTGAATTGATTCGTGATTATATTCGAAATGACTTGCATGCATGTTATTAGATTCGATCTTGCGTGAATAGGATTGGGTGATTTATTTGATCAAATTGATGATTTCTATAATGGTTATATATCATATTAAGCATATTAGAAGTAGTTAAAAATACTTGAAAATGAGTTTTAAGGCCTAATTAAAAGTATAACTTTGACCAGAAAGTTTGACCCGGATTCCGAGGTCCGAAATCCGTCGGAATTTATATTTTTGGAATTTAACACATGTGAATATTGTACTTGTTTTTTTTTTTTTGCGAACGTTTCGATTGTTCGAACGTCTTATAACTCAATTAACGAATGAGATACGGTCAATTGAAACCTAGAGATTCTATGAATAAATTTCAGCAAGTTTGACTTATTGGTCAAACGGGTCAGAATAGAAATGGGTCGTTTTGAGCATCTTCGGGTCCATTTCAGCCTTTCGACGAAGCACGAAATTCGTTCGGATCGACGTTTCTCTTAAAATCTCTTTTAGGTCCGAGACTTGAAATTGTAGTATAGCGGGTCAAAACTGGAAGTCAAACTGGTCAATTTAGTAATAGTCAAAAAGTCAACACCAGCCATGTAAGGGCAAAAATGGTCATTTTACAAGCAGTTTCGGCTTTTCATCAGAATCTGAAAGATGTTCATAAATGTAGTTTCGATTTGACATATAAGTTTCATAATTTGTCGAGTCAGAACGAGTAAACCGTGCTAAGTATCGAAATACACACACACATATATATATACTTATGAAAACGAATTAAAGTACTTAATATGGATAGTCAACCTAGAAAGTCAAACTTGTATTTTAATCGACATTAACATATCGTACGAGTGAGTTAAATGATAAAACTATTGTAATTTGAACATTTCCAATATTGATGAATAATTTGAGAACCGTTAGTCGGTACGAAACTAGAATGTCTAAAAAGAGTAAAACCTCACTAAGTGTTGAAACGCAAACGTAAACTATATAACAAATGACTAAGTCATTAGCATGAAGAAAATATTAAGTATATGAATTACTTAAACTACGCAAGTATGGATATGTAATGGACTTAACTAAAGTATAAGTTTCTCCGAGGTTTATATTACCTAAAACAAATGTTTTTGGGAACAAGTTTCTAAAGTAAAGTAATGATCGTAACTGGTTTACGAAGGGATTATGGGATTAGACACGCAAGTAGATCCTCATAGCATGTATATAATATGTACGTATATAATATCGTACTTTGCGATAACGTAATCGAACGACTATATTTTAGGTCGTAATCGCGCTTTAGGAGGTTCGCGTTTGAGTTCATTTGTCGATCATCTGCTTCGATCAAGGTGAGTTCATAGCCTCGCATTTTAATACCTTAATTGTTTTATAAACCCGCGAGGGGGATAACATGCTTGTTTTTAAAAATAGAACACAAGGGACCCGAATGTATGCTAGTAGCCTTGATTATTATAAGTTAGCTTAACTCGTTAATGAAAAAGTCCCGCGGAAATCATGAATTGTTAATTACCGGGTAATGGTATACGCTTATACATGGAATAGTACTATTTGGAGGGTGCCTCCTCCAATCCGTGGCGACTAGCTATCGTCTCGTGTCGGGTAATGGCACAACGGATGCGTTGTATAGAGAATAATATGCACTTAACGAGGGTGTAGAGTGGGCATACCTTGTTGGGAAACATAGACACCAACATATTGTTATGGCAACGTTCGATTCATGAGGCTTATAATAATCCCCTTATAACTTTGTCTGATCCACATCGTTATGTTTTGATGATTTTTAAGAAATGATACTTGTGTTCGGAACTTATATTTATAAACTCTATGGATTCGCTCAACGTTTTGTTGACCTTTTTTAAGAATGTATCTCAGGTAATTGATGTGGATGGCTTGGATGGGATGGAACGCGGATATCAAGCTCGGTGCTTCGGTGATTAAATGTCATAATATAAACTTTTTAAATAAATTTCTATATAAAGATTGGGACCAATGTAACTCTGATCATTTAATAAATGGAAATTGTGTTTTGAAAACGTATCATTTAACGTTTACTGGGACTCGTGCGTATGTATTATGAAGTAGCACCCCAATCGTTGTATTTCGCTGCGTATCGTAGTTTGGGGAGGTGTTACAGATATATCATTTATTGTTATATTTTTCTAACAGAATTTTTTTCTTTTTTTAACACAAATTTCTAACATGTTTTTAGTTCATCAAAACATGATGATTAAATGATCAAAACTATATTTTAACAAAATTTTAACATGACTTTATTAATAAAAAACATCCCAAAACAGGTTGCAAGGTGTGATTCAAACAATCATCATCAGTTATGTTATACTCTAACAAATCCTAATTAATCATATTGATTTAAACTAAAGAGTAATCAAAGAAAATAAAGATAAAGTACATACCCTAGGCATTGTTAGGTTTTAAGGGTGTTGCTAACGATTTATGATAATTTACAGAAGTTTAGAAGGTTTTAATTAATTAGTCAAAATTTAAAAATGGAAAATATACGAATTTATTTGTTTCTTGCTCAAAAGTGTGGCGTACTTCATTTGAAGTGTGGCGTACTTCTGAGAAAAATTTCTCAGCTACTGTAGCAACAAAGGATTTTGACAATGACATAAATTTTGACTAAATATTCCATAAAAACATAAGTTTAATAGGCTCAAATATTACATAGCTTTGATTTAAACATAAACATAAGAAAGTAGAATTCGGGGGTGTATGAAATATGCTCCTTTATTGGTCCTAGAGGTTGTTCTTGGTTTTTAGAACCAATCGGGTGACATCACTTCACCCAATTTGTGAAATTCTGACTCTCTTCTCGGTTGGTGTTGTTTCATACCCTTGCTCATAAGTATTTCCATAAGGATCCATGATTCTTATTTTTGTGTGCCATTTCCCATTACCTCCTTCCTTAGCAATGTTTCCTAAACGACTTGGTCTCCACTTCTTGTATTAAAGTGGAACCGGTAACGAGCCAAGAAAAGCAATGGCTTTTTTCCATA
Source organism: Tanacetum coccineum (assembly GCA_026074375.1). Lineage (NCBI taxonomy): Eukaryota > Viridiplantae > Streptophyta > Magnoliopsida > Asterales > Asteraceae > Tanacetum > Tanacetum coccineum. The sequence goes on from BQNB010193077.1 coordinate 10,562, forward strand.
CACATATTTTCTTAAATGGATTAAGTGCTTCTTAAATAGCTAAGGCATTGTCCATAGGATCATCACAATTCAAGTATCTTGCACGGTTAGGTCCATAAAATGGTTTGCCCATCTTATCCCTCTTCAAGCAATAATCCTCGTCATCATCACTATCGCTTTCTCCAAGATTGTTTTTCACTTCGACAACATAATTTTTTTGATGGTACACCCCATCAAAGGTTGTGGTGGTCTTTTTAATGGTATTTATAACTCCCCCACAAGTGTACAAAAAACTCCTTCCAACTACGATTGGAACATCACGATCAACTAGTATGTCTAAGATCAAGAACTTACCAAGGATTGTGGTTACTCCAACTTGACATAGAACATCTTTCAAAATTCCTATAGGTTCGGCTGTGGAAAGATCAAGCATACTAATTCCATCATCGACCGGTTTGACATTGTCTCTTCCTAATTTTGCAAAAATACGACATGGCATGACATTGATGTTGGAACCGGTGTCGGCTAAATCATGTAGGTCTAGTTTTGCCTCTAACCGATTTGGTAGACCAAATACACCTGGATCTTCTTTCTACTTTATTGCTTTGTATTCACTAACCATTTCTTCATTTACTTCTTGTTCCTAAAGCTCAAGCTCTCCATCTAACTTCAATTTATCCAACAAAACACTATCAAGCAACTTCTTATGTCGGTCGCTATATTTAAGTGTTTCAATCACTGGCCTTTTTTTCGCTAAGGATTATTATCCTTTCCCATAAATCTTTTTCTAGCTCTTCCATTGATAATTCATCACGGGTTAAAATACGGTTAACAGTTAAAGATGGCCCTTCACTATCATAGCTCATTTTGAAATTTTTTGAAGGCTTTCTTTTGATTATAGCATTCTTGACCATGTTACAAACAAAGCGTGGTATGTGGGTGATTTCAAGAGGTAGTAAGTCGGTAACATCAACATTAGCAAATATGTTTTCCAAATTATCACTCGAATCATCATCAAAAATGGT
>BQNB010193078.1:1479-11565 GCA_026074375.1 Tanacetum coccineum
GATCAGATATCTTCATTACATTTACTTCGTGTTGTTGTGTAAATTGGATTGAGTGCAGATCCAATATTGTAAATTGTGTATTAGTGTGATTTGGATTGTGTGTCAATCCAAGAGTATATATCTTGTGAGTCTATAAAGACTTTGTGAACTCTTAGATTGGCTCTAGCTAAGATTAGGACTCGACATCTACCTTAGTGTTGGAAAAGAAAGTAAGCGACGTGTAAACGGTTTTCTCCGCCTAAAGGGAGCTTGTTGACATAGTGAAATCTCGAGTGGAGTACTCGGGGAGTGGAGTAGGAACGAAGAGGTGCTTCGTTGCCAAACCACTATAAATCTTGGTGTCTTGGTTTGATCATTTCTTTCTCTATCTCTTTAGTGTTATTGTTTAATTAGTTCATTATATTAGATATTTTAGTTGTGATTCATATTGTTGATTGATTGACATACAACTCGAATCTAACAATTTTCTAAGCAAAGTTTTAAAACGACAAATTAACCAGTAAACTATTCACCCCCCTTCTAGTTTCCTACATCTTTCCCTACGTCTATGTTGCGTTGCGTTTATTTTTGTCCTTGAGCCCTATTTTTCTATGAGCTTACGTATGTCTTGCGTTTATTTTTTTTAATTTTTTTTCTCTATGGTTACGTTTTCCTTACGTATATTTTCCCCACCTGTTTATATAGAATCTGTATATATAAATACTAAACTTTCCTAAGACATTGTGCGTGACATAATGGCCTCGTTTATTTTTAAAACACCGTGAGTAATACGATGGTCTTTAAAACTTTTCATGAGTTTACATAATACCGTTTTGCATAACTTTGAAATCCATCATAGTCTGTCGACCCTATGTTATTTTACTATTCGACACCGAGTTTGAACACTCGCCTTGAACTTCTGAAATGCATACGTTGTCACGTAACTCACCACATAGAAATATGCCGACTAATCGGAACGCGACTAGTAACTTGTCATCTCGTAACGTAACGTCTTGGAACACCAACATTTGGAACACGGCTCATTAACGTCTCATTCCTTCCTATTTACTTCTTGTGATTTTGAAAAATTTTATCGTCAAGAAGACAACTTTAAGTTCAGCAGATATCGACGACTCATAACCCAACGTATTGCTAACATGCTCTTTCGCCTTGAACGAAATGAGATCCAAAATGCCAAGAATGAATCACGCATAAAGACCCTTGAGACAAACCACGCTAATGAAGGTCACACTTCTTATTTAAAACGTTTCTTTGAAAACTCTTAATGTATTGTTCGCTTCATGGTACAGATATTTCTACCCCCTTTAATAATTAATTATTTGTAAAATTAATTTCACATATCATATTTCGACATCCTCGATATACCATTTTCTTGATATATACTTGTTTAGACATTTGGTATTAATTCTCCTTAATAATTAATTGTCTGTACAATTAATTCACCTATCTCGTTTAGCATCCTTGATACACTGTTTCCTTGAGATATGCCTTCTTTGACTATTCGTAATTGGTCTTTCATTTTCATCGATAAATGGTACAATGGTGCTCTCTAAAGCCTTTTGGTTCATGACCTATTAGAAAAAATGAGTCTCTACATTCATTTGTTGATCAAATAATTCTTTACGTTCATTTCCTTTAACTGTTCCTATATTTGTATGGATATTCTTGATATTTTATGATCTGTTGTTTTGTTATTTTTTACTACTTAAAATCATTTATAAAGCTTATAAATGTGATTGTTATTATTTTATCTATGCGAAATCTTGTTCATATTGATTTAGATTCTCCTTTTCATAAAAGTTGGTTTGGGAATTCTTTCGTTTGCATTAATTGATGATCATTTGCTTCCTTTTCATAAATATATTACATCACTCATTTTTGAATTCCTTGCTCATACATTGTGGTACCCTAATCATAAATCGCTATACTCGATATAGCCTTTTTACATTGACAACTACTCCCTTTGGAGATTAGTACTCTTTCTTTAGTCCTTTCGTTTATATTTATCATTTTATTCTTTGATCTTGATGCGTAATATTACTCGATATGTACTTCTTTGATCATAACAACTCATGAGCTATCAATTCTCGTATGTCTTCATATCAGTACATATATTCGATCCGTTCTTTAAGGATTCTCATAACATTTAATTCGTACCTACGTTCACATTGCAAACATGTTATATTTTTCCTTTCACCTAATTTATGCCTTTCATTTGATTTGGTTTTTGTTTTCTATCCTATTTGAGTATTTTGTTGAACTCCTCAAAGACGTTTTGACACATAACCTACGCTAAAGATTTGGAGACACCACCTATACGGTACAGGGTGCACTATACTTATCGGCCACCAAAGCGAACAAATTATAACGACTATGGAGGATACACTACGAGCTCGACCACAAAATCAATTGGAATACTAATCTACGTTAGTAGGAGTTTCTTACAACGACAGTTACCGTACCAGCGACAAGGTCACACAGTTCGAGACGCGTTACGACCAAGAGCATCAATCACCCATCTGCTACATCGACAGTTACCGTACCAGCAACAAGGTCGCACCGTTCGAGACACTTTATGACCAAGAGTGTCAATCACCCATCTGCTGGACCAAGGTTGGGGTAGTCGAGTCACTGGCCCCGAAACTTAACCGTGAAACGACTAAGAAGATCATTCAGATACGCAACAAAATTCATGCTGCTCATAATCGCCGACAAAGTGACACATATGTGAAGATACATCTTGTCAAAAAAGGGGATAGCTATACCAACGTCATTATTGGACCCTTTCAAGATTCTTGACCAAAGTTGGTGGTGTCGCTTACCGTCTTCAAACTCCTAGATCGAAGCCAAGTCTATAGTACTTTTCTACGTCTAGAACCTCTTGAAGTGTTTGCCTGACAAATCACTCTTGAGTTTTCCAATAGATTAGATGATATTCAAATCGACGACAAGCTCTATTTCATAGAAGAACCCGTCGAAATTATGGACCGTGAGGTTAAACGTTTAAAACAAAGCCATACCCCTAATTGTGAAAGTACGTTGGAGTTCATGAAGACGTCCTGAAATTACTTAGGGACGTAAAGATCAAATCCGAAAGAGATACCCACATCTTTTCGCCGACCCTAAACCATCGAGGAATACTACAACGTGAGCTTCGGGGTGAAGCTCTTTTAATGGGGAAAGTATGTCCCACCCCGTAAATTTACAGTCATTATTTTAAACCTTTCCGATTACTATTTTGATTTTTATTCGTTACGTTTGAATTTAACTTAAAACAGGGAAGTTATCCCTTGTAAAACTGAAAAACGTCATCGGACGTGTTCCGGCTTCAGAATAAGATTAATATATTTGTTATATGCATTATTTTATCATTTCAAAGTGTTACGTAGGTTATGTACACTTCCGTTTATGATTTCTACGTTTAACACGTATATTTTGCGTTTTTCATGTTTTAGGTCAAACGAAACCCCGTAAACTTACCACCTTTGCATAGAAACTCAAATTATCATCCATTATCATTAAAAATTTTAAAATTTCATTCATCCCTCCCCGTATACCCCTAACCCACGAAATGCACGCATACACACTTAATTAAAGATCATGGAATCTTTTCACTTTAGCTCATGGTCCCTTCTCCCTCTCTTTGGCTTGGCTCACCCTTTGGCTCCAAGCATCTTTCTTTGGCTCTAAGGGTAGCCTCCCTTATATATATACTTCTATACTTCATATTTTAGGGTTCTCTCATTTCATTTAGCCACCAAAAACATTCTTCCTCTCATCCCCTCTGCTCCTAGCCACGACAACAACAACACCAATTAGGGCTTCCATTCCTTTGATTTTCTTCAAGATCCAAGTATTCTAGGATCATATCTAAGGTGTATTGGATCATTGGTTTGTTGATTTCAAGGGTTTTCAAGAATCATCAAATTAGGGTTTCATCATTTTTGGTGGGTTTTTATAGATCTTGAGTTATGGTTTAAGATCTTGTGTTAGTTGGTTGTTCATCATATTTGTAAGCTTATTTCTTGAACCCACTCTTTATTTCTTTGATTTATTTGACTCTTGATCAAGATCTATATATTCTATTGTGTTTGTGCAAGTCTTTTAAAAATAAACAAGATGACACATGAACTAGTTATATTTTTATGGTTCTTTGATTTATATATTGTTTTGATTGTGAGTATGAGTGACCAAGTGTGTTGCAACAAAGATTGTGATGAGATTAGAGTAGTTTTAATGATGTTTTTGATGGTGGATTAGTAGTGAATGGAGATTAGGTTAGATTATGCACTATTGTGAAGTTTGGATGGATTTTTGAGACGATTTAGATTAAATGTGGTTGCTGTCCGAAATTTATTTTGGGGTTAATGGGTGATTAAAAATGTTTTAAAGGGTTAGAAGTATAAGATTATGATAGTTAATGATTCCCCAGTCGTTTTGGTATAAAAAACGCTAAAATTGACTTAAAACGACCAAGTTATGGCCGTTGGAAGATTTAAACATTTTTCGGCAAAATAGTTAAATTATACGATAAGATTAGGACGATAATGACCATTTTGACTACTTTCGAGTCCGTTTCAACTAAGTGTAAAACACAAACATGGCCTAAAATAACGTTTTCCTTCCAAAGTCGCGAAAGTTATGTTAAAAATGCTTTATGAGTGAGATAGACCTAGTTTTTGTGAAAACTTCTAAAAATAGTAACTTTTGGTATATATTAGCGAGATGGATGTGGAAAGTGGACGTTTAGGTTTCGAAAGCCTTAGTAAATATTAACGTAGTGTTTTGATATTATTACGAAGGGTTAGGAGTTTTCTAAGAATGATAAAACGATATCGTTGAACGATACTGAAATAGTAAGTTAGTGCAAATTAGCGAGATAGAGATGAAATGTAAGCATTAAGGGTTACGTTAGTGCATTTATGGAAATATGGATACTACGATTATAGGGGACGGTATTAACATCCCGAAACTTAGAACTTTCCGAAAATAGAAAGTTTCCTAAAATAGTAACTTTTCGAAAATGGCAACTTTTCGTAAGAATGGCGTAACGTTTATATAAACCTAATGAGTTCGTAAAGACACGTTTTTGTTAAATAAACTAAAGCACAAACACATATGGATGTCTATTTCTTTTATAAGCGTCTTATACGACGTTTCGTTATTTATTTCTCGTTCCTAAAGCGCGTCCCTTTAATTAGGTCGCGGTTAGAGTCGTTCGATTTCGCCATACCTCTCGTTGATTATTCCATCACTCACTGATTTGCTAAAGGTGAGTTCATAGCCCCACGTTTTACTTGTTTTATATTAACCTTATAACTTTTGGGGTGAGAACATGCTCGTTTACAAACTTGTTTACTCTAATGATTTCAAACTTATTTATATGCTCGTTTACAAAACTCGTTTACATGATTGATTTCACACTCGTTTTACTATGAATACAAGTACTTAAAGCTTTTACGAATACGTTGGTTGCTTTTACTACGGATATGAATACTTTAAACTCTTTACGAATACGTTGGTTGCTTTTACTATGAATGCAAGTACCTTAAACTTTTACATATTACCTAAGTTTCCCTATTGCCACGTAGTACACACTATCATGAACCGTTAATTACTTCGTGTAAGCACGAATGCTGTGAATAGATCTATTAGGGTTGACACCCCCACCCGGAATTCTGGATGAGTACATTGGCCAGTGGGTGCATTTCATTTGAGGTAGTACTTGGGTGTTTTGGCAAAACATCGATTTGAGACGAATCTAAAAGACTAGGATTTACACAACTTGTTAAGGCTTCGGTGTCATGAGCTTAGGGTAATATCGTAAACATTTTTGTGTGATATTGTATGTGTTACAATAGTCACACACACTCAGAAACGTTGAGATTCACACTACTTTTATTGAACGATATCAGTTACCAAATACTTTTCATAATACTGTGAGTGAAGCAGTATTCACTAAACGTTTTTTATTCTCGCAAATGCTTTACTTAAACCTATGAATTCACCAACTTTATGTTGACCGTTTTAAGCATTTTTTGCAGGTGCTTAGCTTTGGACTTCTCTGATGTGCTATGTGGAGTCTACGTGGAATATGATATCATCTTTCAAGACTTTATTATCATTCACACTCGTTGTCTTTTGAAAACTTAATTTTGCTTCCGCAACGTTTTAAATTTCATTTCAAATCTTGTAAGACTTATCCATTTTTAATAAATACAATGAGTTTTGATTTTTAAAACGTCCATTAGTGGTCGTTCCCTTGATCTTGTGTGATGTATATTATGACGTCACGCCCCCGGACACGTGTTTCCGTCTAGGCCCCATTTGGGGGTGTGACACCATGTAATCCTATATAATGTATTGGTTTCTATGATGAGTGACATACAGACTTTATCGACTCATACTACCTTTTTTTCAAACAACTAATATTTTATTAATATAAATAAAAATAAAAATTACAATAAAAAAACATACGAAATTATAACTGATTTATTGTGCGAAAAAAGATTGCGATAATCGCTAAACAATACAGTATAGATGAAGACTAAATCTACCGCGACACTACGTTTGAGGACATCGTCGCGCTCTATATTTTGCTTAGCTAAAACTACAGTATGATAATAAAAACCGCGTTGACGACTACGACGTTCTATATTTTGCCCGGATTAGTTCCTATTGCATCTAGATGATTGTCGCATCTTCTCCCGACAACCCATCAGTTTTTGTTGTGAGAAACTGTTATCCCACGATATAATCCAATCACAACTTATAAATAAGCACCAATAAGCTAGAAAATAAGATGGAATCTTAGAGAGAGAAAGTAGAGAGAGAAACAAAGATGGAAGATTAGATTTAGAGAGAAATGGTGAGTTACAAAATGAAACAAATGCAACCAACACTCTCTCCATGTGAGGAGAGGGTTCTATTTATACCCAAGCCTTTCTAGTAGGCGTGCGGGCTTGTAACTTGGGCCGGGCTTGGCATAACTTAGGCTTTGAGCCCGAAACATGGACAATCTAAGATTACAATCCAAGCCCATTGAACTCGACTAGCCTATTACAATACAAGACCTAGTTTGACTTTATAAGACTGATAACATTCTTGTTTGACTTAATAAAATAAAGGTTAACAATCTCCCCCAATGTTGAGGTCTCTTTCTTCAAACTCCTCCGTACCATCGATGACATTCTTGTAGGAGTTTGCTTTGTTTTTGGTCTTGTCTTGTTTGTAATGGCTTTGTTCATTCATGCTTTGTGATCTTGATTTTGAGCCTTTATCTTTTTGACTTTGAGTTCTTGAGATCGTTATCTTGCATCATCTCCTTGACTTGAATCATCTTGATTTGACTTCCTTGATCAACTTATGCTCTTGACCAACATGCTCATACTTGTTACATTCTTGTTTGACATATATGATTATAAGTCTAACAATCTTCCCAAAATACGATTCTTTAATTGACTTTGAGGCTCTTTGATGATGGGGAAGTTTAGAATCAACTATCTTGATGTTGAACGATTGACTTTGAAAGCATGAGTATGAGCATGTGGTTTATGAATCCGACTTCGCTGGAATGAGGCTGCAACACCGTCGTCTAAACCTGAAATAAGACAGTTAGCAATAAAAGATGAATATGGCTTTGTCATTCATCTTGACTTCGATTGCATTAACCTCCAGTTTCCCGTTTTATAGTATAAATACTATACCTGTGATCAAGTAGATTCAAAGAATCTCCTTGACAGGGTTTCCAGCTCAAAGCGTAGGATCTTCTAACACAAATGTATTAGATTCACCATGCTTGCTAGTTCTCATTACCGGAACGTCTCAAAGCAGACAACACGGTAAGAGTGAATCAGATAGTTACTATCTTTCTGATTAAGTCATCAATTCATTTACTGGACCAAAATTGATATCCAGTTATCACAAGCTTGATTCATATAGAATCTTGCAAGTCACCTACCAAGAGCTTGTTTGATGTTGGCTCAAGCAGGATTTCCATCTTCACTGGATACTTAAGTATTACTCGGATGTTCCAGGCAAGATCTCATAGGATAATGTCTTATGACTCTTTAGTTACAACATTGTAAACAGTTATGGTGTTCAACAAGTGTATTTTGACATTGTGTCCTAATGAGATTTATAATTTGATCTCTTCTGGCTCTAGACTCGATTTGTGCACTTTGGTTTTAGTAATCGGAGGCTGGAGCAGACTGCCACCTATTTAATATCAACAATCTTGGAGTGAGATGTCAATAGATAACGTGTGTATCTCCGTGACAAATGAGACAAGTTTCTTTTGAGAGAAACTCGAATGGCTGGGAAGTGTGTGCATTGCATCACTATGTCCATGAATATCGTCTTCCAAAACAACAATCAACTGTGGAATTTTGATAGATCATGTTATTGACCTGGTTTCTGCCTAAGTTGTAAGGAGGGCTGCTTTGTTTTCACCCTTTATCCATACATTTCTTTTTCATTCTTCAACCCCTTCAATGCTTACCAAGACGTCATTACTAACACCTTGTTGTGATTGTCCAATGTAAGCTCAATCTTAGTCTGCATTTTTCCGTAAACAGCAAAGTTATAGGTTGGGGTAAATAGGAATCGTTTGAATGAAAAATCTTGTTTGATAATATTGCTTTCTTATTATTCCGCTGCGTTTTCAATATTATCTGTAAAACGCATTTTTCATTCAAACGATTCCTATTTACCCCAACCTATAACTTGGGGCTACACCAACTACTATGGTGTACTAACTAACTAACTAACTAATATACAAACAAATACTCCCCCTACACATGTGCTCCGAGATTCGAAATTGTTTAGCACATGAAGGAAAGAGTTGCACTTAGAGTCTTAAAGATCACATTCGTCTATAACGTATTTTAATCACATTTTCTCCCCTTATTTTAAATAATAAAACACTTAGTATTTGAAATACCAATTGATTAAAATTTGACATGAAAAATTCCATGGGGAGAAAAATTATACCACGATATTGCATGAATTCATTTTTCAGATTGCTCCCCTTCAACAGTATATGTGGGATACCAATATTTATTAAAACTTGACATTGGAATGAAAAATTGATATGACACCACAAAATGTTGAAGACGGAGTGAGATGCCTTAGTGAACAATGTATATTAATAATTGACATTATAAGTTTCCACATTTTAATTTCACAAAATGTGTTTGGATACATAAAATGGACATTGATGAGATGTATCCAACACATTAAAAGGCTTTGTTTTAAAAAGCTCCCCCTCAGAAATTGATTTACATAAAATGACATTCTACGTACTACAATTCTTTGAAAATTATTCGAGGAAGGGAGTGTTGAACACACAATTTTAACAAATACCACTTTTTATGGAAAAATACCACAAATTATATTGTGGATAATTTTGACATTGAACGTTCTTTTTGAAAAATTGTGTTCAACGGTTTTTTTAAAAACACATGATAGAAGACTTCTCTTCTATTTTAGAGTAAGCGCACTGAAGCGTACACTCCCCTATTACATTTGGGACTGAGTTATGCACTGAAATGTACATAAATCATTTAGAAAAATTTAGAAATGACATGTTTTGAAAGCATTTGAAACTCCTGTTCGAACTTCATTTACATGCCCGTGTCGATGTTAATCAACATTTCTAGGTACGTAAATGTTATCGATTCCAAGAGACATGTCGAGAAGATTCTTTTTGGTATTTTTGAAAATTTTCTGATTTTATATTTTGTTTTTCTAGGTTTTATATTTTTCTATTTTCTTTTTCAAAATTTTTATAAATCAAAAATAAAGAGAGAATAAAAATATGTACAAATTGATGTTTGATGGATCAAGCAGATTCAATTGCCAGAACCTCCAGTTCATCTGGAGTCAAACATCTCATACCGAGTCGTCTGACAAGATACTTAAACCTATCTTCCGATAAAGCTTTAGTAAACAAGTCAGTATTCAGTTCCGACAAAGAATAATTCAATAATACCCTTTTCAACCTGTTCCTTTATGAAGTGATATCTGACATCGATGTGCTTGGTGCGGGAATGATGTGAATGCTGGACTGGATTGCACGAGATGGCT
>BQNB010193081.1:0-11564 GCA_026074375.1 Tanacetum coccineum
TTACTTAATACATGAAATTACAAACAAACGCGTACGACACTAAAAATAAATAGTAGATTTATCGACGTCGTCAATGACTTGAATACACGGGGTGTTATATTGTATATTTTACTGCATCACAGTGTAAATTTTATTGCATTAAATTGTATATTTTACTAGCATCACATTGTAAATTTTGCTGCAGTAAATTGTATATTTTACTGCATCACATTATAAATTTTACAGTATCACAGTGTAAATTTTACTGCTTTAAATTGTATATTATATTGCATCACAGTGTAAATTTTACAGCATTAAATTGTATATTAGACTGTATCACATTGTAAATTTTACTTCATTAAATTGTATATTTTAATACATCACATTGTAAATTTTACTGTATTAAATTATATATTTTACTGCATTAAATTGTATATATTTTACTAGCATCACATTGTGAATTTTACTGCATTAAATTGTATATTTTACTGCATAAAATTGTAAATTATACTGCTTTAAATTGTATATTTTATTGCATCATAGTATAAATTTTACTGCATTAAATTATATATTTTACTGCATCATATTGTAAATTTTACTGCATTAAATTATTTATTTTACTGCACCACAATGCAAATTTTACTGCATTAAATTGTATATTTTACTAGTATCACATTGTAAATTTTATATATTTTACTGCATCAAATTGTAAAATTTACTGCATTAAAATGTATATTTTACCGCATCGTAGTGTAAATTTTACTCCATCAAATTGTATATTTTACTGCATCACATTGTAAATTTTACTGCATTAAATTGTATATTTTACTGTATCATATTAAAAAATTTACTGCATCACAGTGTAAATTTTACTACTTTTAATTGTATATTTTATTGCGTCACAGTGTAAATTTTACTGCATGAAATTGTATATTTTACTGCATCAGATTGTAAATTTTACTGCATTAAATTATTTATTTTACTGCATCACAATGTATATTTTACTGCATTAAATTATTTTTTTACTGCATCACATTGTAAATTTTACTGCATTAAATTATATATTTACTACATCACAATGCAAACTTTATTGCATTAAATTATATATTTTACTAGCATCACATTCTAAATTTTACTGCATTAAATTGTATATCTTCTTGCATCACGGTGTAAATTTTACTTCATTAAATTGTATATTTTACTGCATCACAATGTAAATTTTATTGCATTAAATTATATATTTTACCGTATCACAATGCAAATTTTCTGCATTAAATTGTATATTTTACTAGCATCACATTTTAAATCTTACTGCATTAAATTGTATATTTTACTGCATCAAATTGTAAATCATACTGCATTAAATTGTATATTTTACTACATCAGAGTGTAAATTTTACTGCATTAAATTATATATTTTACTACATCAAATTGTAAATTTTACTGCATTAAATTGTATATTTTACTGGATCATAGTGTAAATTTTACTGCATTAAATTGTATATTCTACTGCATCAAATTGTAAATTTTACTACATTAAATTGTATATTTTACTGCATCACATTATAATTTTTACTGCTTTAAATTGTGTATTTTATTGCATCACAGTGTAAATTTTACTGCATTAAATTGTATACTTTACTGCATTAAATTATATATTTTACTACATCACATTGTAAATTGTACTTCATTAAATTGTATATTTTACTACATCTAAATTTTACTACAATAAATTTTATATTTTACTGCATCACAATGCAAGTTTTACTGCATTAAATTATATTGCTTTAAATTGTATATTTTATTGATACACGTCTTAGAGGTACTATAGACAACGGTCAAGTTAATTTCAACATACTCAGTTCATGAAATTTATATCGCAAACTCTTAAAACATTAAAATCAATGTGGAGTACATTTATGTAACCTAATGTAATAAAAGATAAAGTACTCACAATTAGAAACATCCCACCATAACATTCATTGCATTAATAAGGGCAAATCCCGTTTAAAACATCAAAAACCTCCTTGCATATTTTAACGTACCTAGACCTGCCGCTAGCACACAATTCAAGAACAAATACTGTTTCTTGTAAAATTTAAATCACCAGCTCATATTCTAACCAATGATATAAAACATTCCCAACTTCGTTTGGCTCTAATTTGCTCGTCATAAGTCCGATCTTTACGTTCTATATATCAAAACGACCGGGGAAACATATACTTCATATTATTAAGATTCGGCTCGGCCAAAACATTTTTACGACACCCTAAACTCACTTAGCATTTCGGGACAACAACTACAGAATACCAAAATCAACCCATTTCATCACCATAACTTCACAAATTTCCCAAAACTAACCTAATCCATTCAATACCTAAACCAACAACGAATCCACTTCTAATAACATCTTAATCCCATCATCATCATCATCTTAAGAACACACTAATCACCCTATCTTACATCTAATAGCAATATGAACATAAAAGAAACATAGCATCTTCATTACTTTGCAAAACTCATATTAGTTACTTTTGAAAAATCAACACAAACACATAAATTTAAATTAAGAAATCAAGAAATCAAAGAAGGTTCATGAATACGCTTACAAATGATGATGAACAAGCTATAAATATCAAGAACTTGAAAAGAAAGTGATGAAATCTTGAAACCTTAAAATAATGTTTGAAACCCAAGATCTTGATCTTTGATAAACTTGGAAAATTGTTGAAATAACCCTTTGGAACACCTTGGATCTTCTTAGAATTGAACCCAAATAGCTTGAATTTAAAGAAAATAGAAGACAATCACCACCCTTTGTGGTGGTGGTTTAGCCGTGAGCTAGGAGAGGACAAAGAGAGTGTGTGTGTGTTTATGGTGACTACAAATGAGAACATAAACCCTAGAAAAATTATAAGGTGGTTTATATAGTGGATTGGTTAGTGTTTGTGGTGATAAAGTTGGCTAACAAAATGACTAGAACCATCTCTTATGGTCCTTGTGGTTGGTTCAGCAATGGAACAAAAAAAGAGGGTACCAAAACTTATCTTTGGCAACAAGGCTCATGTCTTGGTTGGTTAGTACATAAGTGGTCCAAGATTCCTAGCAAAGGTGTAAGAGATTATTGGTGCATGGGAGGTAAATATAAGTATGTCATTTTCATGCACACATGGTGTTATTTTTGGTTTTAAAAGTGGAAGATGCTCTTGGAATTAATATAGGGCGTGTTTGTTAAAAGTAGCAGTAGCTGTGAACAGCATGAGTAAGCTGTAGATGTGAGCTGTAGCCGTGAGTAGTAGCTGTGAGCAGCAGGAGTGTGCAGTAGCTTCACAGCTCACCGCTCCTTTGTCAAAGCTTATTTAATAAGCATTGAAAAAGTAGCTTTCCTAGAAAATAGCACCGCTCACCGCTCCTTTGACAAACGACCAATAAAAATGAAAACGCTCACTGCTCTTTTTGCCAAACATGCACTTAAAATAAAAATGCTCTTGCTCACTACTCACCGACCCAAAAAGCACTACAACTGCTTCGTGCCAAACATACCCTTAGAGTGTGTGTATGTGTCGAAAGTATAGAGTAGGAGGGGGGATTATTTTTTGAAAACTTGAACACTAGGATAGATAATGGGTGATAACTTAGATTTACATGTAAATGTGGTAGGTTTTTGGTGTTCCATGATGCATAAACGGTAAAAACGCGAAACGCACACGAACAACGTAAACTTCTCAAACATAAGTGTACATTATAAACGTATGACTAAAGAATGATTAAAATGAATAAAATATGAGTAGACTTAATTTAGTCCGGAGTCGGAACGCGTCCGATAACAGTCCAGTACATATGTTGTATATTAACTATGGTAATTCCATCATATCGTCACATAAATGAAATCCTAACAATCTCCCCCATGGGACGATATACGGAATTACTTACAATATTTTCCTAACAAGTACATAATGTTTAAGAACAAGAGCTTCATGAAGCTTCCAATAGCTGATGGATGTCTCCAGTGGTCTTGACTTCAATTCTGCACTCTAACATTGAATCATCTTTGTAGTATCTTGTAGGAGAAATACTGTAATAGCACGTACTAGTAACCATACACTCTGGTTAAGGGTGAAGAAAAAGGTTCTAAATTAGGTTCCCCCTAATTCATGCCACATATTCTTTGTTTAGAAGCTTTCAAAGCTTCCCCTAAACTATCAATCCTCTCTTGAGCAGTTTTAAAGCTTTCTCACAAGCTTAGAATAATTAAGTGCACATCGGAATTAGTAGGATACCACATCAAATATTACTGCTTCTTTAAGAATAAGCTTAGTGATTAACCATTCGGGGAAAACATTAACTGGATCAGCAACATATCTTCTCATGCTTGAATACTTCTTCTCACAACTCTTCCCCCTGGAAATTCAAATAATGCATACTAACTTTTGCAAGATATCTCTCCCCCTATGTGGTTGAAGAAATGCACCCAAAAGTCACAAGTTAAAGCACTGATTTTCTCTGTGGTTATGACATTTGTCTTCCCGACATGGCCTAACAAAAAAGATTTTCAAGAAAGATAACTTACACAAGCTTTCAAGAAAAATAAAGGCAAAGACTCAAGGGTATGTCTTCCTTCCCTTTGCTGGTTTTAATACCTCGGAATCATCAAAACCTTGTACGCACATATACTTGAATACTTATATGAAGAATAATTTAGCTCAAATCTATCTCATGAGAATCAACTGCTAATCAAATCTCTACTCATAAACTTTCTCTAACTATCTTTTTACCAACCGCTTTGTAGGCAATTTGAAGTGACCACTGATGGAGTAAACCTGATGAACCAAAGTTGAAAATTTAGTTCAAGCTAACCAATTTATACACTAATTTGTATAAACCTTTGGTTAAGAAACTAGAACTACATCAAACAAGATCAACAACCCACCGTATGTTTACCATTGATGGAGTAAACCCGATATATCAAACTTGAAACTGAAGTACAATTCCCCGTTCTTGTGATTTAAGCTTGTAATATTGTTGGATGAAATTATGTAGAGAATTTGTGAACCATTCAAATCTCTAAGTACTCAATACTTACCCCTTTCATGAAGTTGAAATCGTAGCACCAAAGTCAATTAAGTCCCGGATATGCACTTTTCTTCACGCTCCGTCAAACGCCCTGGCCCGTCTCCCCGCTGGGGTAGCGGGCAATTCGTTCCCAGATAGTGATGAAATAACAATTGCCACAACACCAAAGCAAATTAAGTCTAGATGGACAAATCTATCCCACCAGACAAAGTATGAGACTTTCATCACTGCTTGCGATTATCCACATCGTTTGTGCGTGAAACTTCAATCTCAAATAAGTGATACCCAATTGACTTCGTAGTCACTTAGAAAAATTAAAACCAAATCTAGCCTTTTCAAAAAATAAGTTCCATGATTCTTTATACACATTGATCCCGGTCTCGTCATAAATCTTGTCACATTGTCATTATTTGAACCTCGACTACAAACCGATAACCATTTAATCTCCAATTAACCATTAAACAACAAAGAATAGCAAAAAGATCATCCCTAAATGTGCATCATTTAGCTATTTTAGTTTAATACAAATGATTACCACTGTTATACGTGGTCTAATTTTTGAGTGTTACTAACTCCAGCCCAACCACAAATCAAAATAAAAAAATGCACGTCCTATTATAAAAAAAACTGGCCTAATTGATTGTGACCAAGCCCAACTCCAATGAATACCATTTAGCAGCCCATGATTGTTAAAAAATGGCCTAACATTTTACAAAGAGAGTGTTCGGCCCACCTTTGTTAATGATCTAGGTGCCATAAACCCACCAGCCCAACAGAAATTTAGGGATATATAAGAGTATTTATACCCTAATTTCTCATAGTAACCCTAATTCCATTCACTTAAATCACACGCCCCCATCTACCTTATATCTCCCTAAATCTGCTTATGTCTTCACTGGATTAACTAAAATGCAGCAACCACTACTGCCTTTAATCTCATATCCACAAATACACCAACCAAAATGCATCAATAATATTGGATCTTCATACATACACCTCAAACTAGAATCAAAACCACAACACCCTTTTATCTTCCAACTCAGTGTCATTCGAACCACATAAGGTGACAAGAACCAAGAAGTATAGTCTTCAAGATCTTTACAACAAGATAGATAATAGGTGATAAATTGGGTTTACATGGCAAAGGTGGTAGGTTTTTGGTGTTCCGTTAGGCATAAATGGTAAAAACGTAAAACACATACGAACAACATAAAATTCTCAAACATAAGTGTACATTATAAACGTATGACTAAAGAGGATTAAAATGAATACAATATGAGTAGACTTAATTTACTCCGGAGTCAGAACACGTTCGATAATGTTTTTCAGTTTCATGCGGGACAACTTCCCGGATTTAGGTCAATTTAGCACGTAACTTATAAAAGTTAAAATATTGCACACAAAAGTTTAAATTAAGACATGGAAATTTACGGAGTGTTACACCAACATAGTAATTCAAACATTCAACAAGCATAGGAATAACCATTAAGTTTATAACCAACAAGTTCATAATAAATCAACGATAATAGTCATAAGCATTCAATCATCATTTATTAGAATTTATTTTTGATATCCTTTCCCATCTTACGTAGTGAACTTCTAACAGACTTGAATGCACTTCTTTATTCTTGTTTGTTTAGCATTATGATTTAACGACCCATTACTCCAGTCAAGTTCACCATATTTCCTGTATTATCTTGGTAGAAGGTGGGGGTTAAGATTGGAAATGAATTATGAAGAGAGTTTGAGTGCCGCCAATTGATGTCATCACACAATTAACAAAAAGATATTATGGTCCCACAAGGTCAGGATATTTTTCCATTACCCAATGATAGAGATGAGTGAGCAACATGCCATAAGGTACAACCTTGTTGTGGCGTTTCTTGATGTTTTCAATTCTCCTAGCAATGTAGTAGGCAAGATTGTACTTGATATGTCATTGTGTGGTGTTTATTTATGATATTTCAAGTTTTAAATTTATATTTTGCCGACTTAACCAAAAACAACACTTTAACAGGAAGTGTACCCGGTCGGTGGTAGATTCGTAGTAAGTAGGGTGTCGAACACTTGAAGTGAGGTTAAATCTCTCAATTTATTTACATATTGGTTATCTAATCTATGTTAATTCTAATCTAAGTCAAACCTATGCTAATCCTATGTTAGTTCTAATCCTAATTCTAACAAGTAAAAGGGGGGTTTCAGCTTGAGAGACTGGCACGGGTTTGGTTGGTGACTACAATCAATTCAAGACACTTTAACCCACACAAGCAAATTAACAGAAGATAAAAGAGCGGTCGAGCCTTATGATAGAAAACTGTATTAGCCATCATTAATCTGATTAGAAGGTTGGTTTGTTTATTCAGTGCAATGATTACTTATCTTAAAGAGGCATATCATTCTTAGACTTAGGCGGGACTTCATCCTAAGACCTAGACACATTAATTATGTCACAATTAAAGCATCCGCATAAAGCATCCTTATTACTTGATTATAATCTATTTTAGGGATTAAAGCAATGGTGATCTTGTTAAACCCTAGCTCATAGAGACTTTACCAACTTACTACATAAAGGCAATTTATACTCTAGTAGTCCACTTATCCAACTATCCAATGGAATCAGAACATTACTTGTTGAATTATCTAGATTCACCTACTAGTCAACATGTTCAATAAATCAAAGGCAGTCTCCATTAACTAGTTAAGCCAGAAGCGTATTCTTAGCATGATTTTAAAAGTACAATACTCGTGATCATATGATTCTAGATGTATAAATCACTATATGGAGAGCTATCCCAGCATCTAGATTACTTGGTCCGTATCACTAGATCCAGTTGAATGATAGGTCGCATACAAAAGCACATAAACAAGTATGAATTGATAAACATAAACAAGCATACAATGATAAATTAAGCAATCAAGATATAAATAAAACCAAATATTCAGATCTTAATAATAATGGCTAATACCCGAAGGTATTAGCCTTCAAACATCATAATTAATACATTAGTAATTGTTTTAGCCAAGGTAAACTAACCGAGTTAACGAATGATACCAAAAACTAAACGATTACAAAAGTATAAGAAATTACACGTTGTCTTCTATGGATTGGAATGCGTTGCAAGACCTCTTATGCTCTTTTTCTCCTCTGAAAATTGATTTTTATGGTTTAGGTATCGAGAATATGATTTAGCACACTTAAAACTCGTTTTAGAGTTTTGTATTTATAGGTTCTGGAAGTTGGTTCGATACGGTGTATCCAAGGGATTGGATACGGTGTATTGGAGTTTCTTGGAGTAGAGACCACGTTTGATATCTTCTAGAATATTCTCATACTATATCTTCAATAGGGTGTATTGACATCTTCTAGATACGGCGTATTGATCTTCTTTCCTTTGTGGTCTTTGGTGAGTGCAGGCACGGATACGCCGTATCTTCCTTGATGGATACGGCGTATTGGTAGTCAGAATAGTAAATCTTCAAAATATCTTCATTTAAGCTCCAGAATGCGCGCCTTTTGCTAATATTCACCAAGTACTCCATAATTACTACAATTCTTAAATATAAACGATTAAGTAACAATTCTTTGCAATAATTATATAAAATGGGTTAAATACATGGGATAAATGATGCTATAAAATAGACGTTATTTGATGTCATCAATGGAGATAATAGATTTACTAGGTATCTTGAAGACCTAGTTGAATTCAAATTATCAAGCGTAACCTCTAAAAAAGAAAGAGCATGCAATTTCAGTAATTAACTAACTTGTTAACGAAATACCCATTTTGAGTCGGTTATTCAAATACCAAAAGGACGACCTCGAAAATAAAAAAAGAATAAAGGTATAACTTCTACAAGACGAGATCCATCAAGCTTTAAGATTTTGGAATCATCAAGAATACACAATCCATCAAGTTCTACTCGTGTATTTCACAATAACAATGAATCAACAGATGCATTTAGTTATATCCATCATGAGAACGTACTTGATATAAATGCAGTTCCAGGTTTCTAAAGTGGTTAAATGCATGTTTGTTCAAGTAGATTTGGATAGCCTTTAATCTCAAATCTATAGAAATATACTAAAGGATACATGTTGGACCAAAAGCAAATGGAGGTTGATGACATCAAATAACGTTTATTTTATAACATCATTTATCCTATGTATTTAACCCATTTTGTATAATTATTGCAAAGAATTGTCACTTAATCATTTATATTTAAGAATTGCAGTAATTATGGAGTACTTGGTGAATATTAGCAAAATGCGCGCATTCTGGAGCTTAAATGAAGATATTTTGAAGATTTACAATTATGACTACCAATACGCCGTATCCATCAAGGAAGATACAGTGTATCCGTGCCTGCACTCACCAAAGACCACAAAGGAGACAAGTCCAATACGCCGTATCCAGAAGAAGTCAATACGCCGTATTGAAGATTTAGTATGTGAATATTCTGGAAGATATCAAACGTGGTCCCTACTCGAAAAAACTCTAATACGCCGTATCTAATCCCTTGGATACGCCGTATCGAACCGACTTCCAGACCCTATAAATACAAAGCTCAAAAATGAGTTTTAAGTGTGCTAAATCATATTCTCGATACCTAAACAACAAACATCGATTTTCAGAGGAGAAAAGAGCAAAAAAGGTCTTGCAACGCATTCTAATCCATAGAAGACAACGTGTAATTTCTTATACTTTTGTAATCGTTTAGTTTTTGGTATCATTCGTTAACTCGGTTAGTTTACCTTGGCTAAAACAATTACTATTGTATTAATTATGATGTTTGAAGGCTAATACCTTCAGGTATTAGCCATTATTATGAAGTTCTGGATGTTTGGTTTTGTTTATATCTCGATTGCTTAATTTATCGTTGCATGCTTGTTTATGTTTATCAATTCATACTTGTTTACGTGCTTTTGTATGCGACCTATCATTCAACTGGATCTAGTGATACGGACCAAGTAATCTAGATGCTGGGATAGCTCTCTATATTGTGATTTATACATCTAGAATCATAGGATCAAAAATATTGTCCTTCTAAAATCGTGCTAAGCATACGCTTCTGGCTTAACTAGCTAACATAAATTGCCTTTGGTTTATTGAACATGTTTACTAG
Organism: Tanacetum coccineum; assembly: GCA_026074375.1. Lineage (NCBI taxonomy): Eukaryota > Viridiplantae > Streptophyta > Magnoliopsida > Asterales > Asteraceae > Tanacetum > Tanacetum coccineum. The sequence goes on from BQNB010193081.1 coordinate 10,177, forward strand.
TAGGTGAATCTATATAATTCAACAAGTAATGTTCCGATTTCATTGGATAGTTGGACAAGTGGACTACTAGTGTATAAATTGCCATTAAGCAGTATGTGGATAACGTCTCTATGAGTTAGGGTTTAACAAGATCACCATTGCTTTAATCCCTAAGATAGATTATAATCAAGTAGTAAGGATGCTTTATGTGGATGCTTTAATTGTGACAGAATTAATGTGTCTAGGTCTTAGGATGAAGTCCCACCCAAGTCTAAGAATGATATGCCTCTTCGAGATAAGTAATCATTGCACTGAATAAACAAACCAACTTCTAATCGGATTAATGATGGCTAATATAATTTTTTATCATTAGGCTCGACAGCTCTTTTATCATCTGTTAATTTGCTTGCGTGGGTTAAAGTATCTTGAATTGATTGTAGTCACCAAACAAACCCATGCCAGTCTCTCAGGCTGAAACCCCCTTTTACCTGTTCAAGTTAGGATTAGAACTAACATAGGATTAGCATAGGTTTGACTTAGATTAGAATTAACTTATATTAGATAAACCAAAATATAAATAAATTGAGAGATTTAACCTCACTTCATGTGTTTTACACCCTACTTAACACGAATCTACCACCGACAGGGTACACTGCCCGTTAAAGTGTTGTTTTTGGTTAAGTCGGCAAAATATAAATTTAAAACTTGAATCTTAAAAATAAACACCACACAACGACATGATCAGTTCTATACCTTATATGATTATTCCGTGTTTGAGTAGTGTTTGTCTAAAAAAATATAAATCTAAAATCCAAAAAGATTTTCTTTTCACCTTTAATTTTTCTATAGTATATGATTTGAGTGTTTGAATAATACTAGTTGTTATGTTTTCCTTTCTATATTATTTTTTTTATTTCGTAGTGTTTTGTGTGCTTGTTATAGTGAAATGAAAGAAAAAAAATATATATAAAATATAAAAAAAATGTTTTTGAACATTGTGGGTGTGTTCGCTGGAAACCCTCACGAGACTATAACTCGTCAACTTGGGACACCGGCGGTTTAAAGGCTTGTTGCATACGCTAAAGGCAATCGTGGTGCCTACGAACGTGCGCTTTTGTATTTTACGGTTTTCGTAGTTTGTTTTATTTTGCAGATTTAATAAACAGGTGGTGGTTGGTCGGATGAAGTTTTATACTTGGGGATGTGATGCATTGGGGTTGTTATATTATATACGGTTGGGTTCAGAAACTTATGTTGGCATTCTATTTTGCGCCATATCTTTCGGAATTCAACCAAGCACTTATGAGCCCGGGGAAGTCTCATTTCTCTTATATTTATTTTTCTTATTTTCCTACTTTTAAGTTATTTTCTTATTATGCATAATGCTCAACTTAAGTGTGGGGGGAAAT
>BQNB010193082.1:0-11564 GCA_026074375.1 Tanacetum coccineum
AATAATAAATAAATAAATAAATTTATGGGGGGTATGGCCGATCGGCCCAAAAGAAAAAAAAGGGAAAAAAGTTTTTGATTTGGACTAGGACTTGTATACTTTTATTAAAATCTATAAACCCTTCATAATTTAGGTTTTTATTCCTGCTCCTCCTCTCATGGTGTCGACCTCAGCCCTTAAGAACAAGGAAAAACAAGTTTTGATTCAAGAATTTAACAGCTAGATCGCGTAGGAGCAAGTAAGAGCGCTAGGTATTTATTCTATTCTTATTTAACCTTTTAATCATGTAACAATTAATTATGATGGATCTAGGGTTTCATAAAATTCAGAATATTAATGATATTTGATGATGATAGAATGATTAGGGCTTGATTAGGGTCATGTTCATGCAATTGGTTAGGTTAGATTTGCGTTAAAACTTGATTTAGGGTTGATATGTTTCTTGAGCCTATGAATAAGCCAAAAGAGTCTACTTTCCAGAAAATCTGGCCTTGAAAGTTTTTAAGATCGGGAAGTCATTCAAATGTTGGTTACACTAAACGTTTTTAGATCAGTAAATACGGGGCAGATTTAGGTCATGTTTGTGAGGGTAAAACCTATAATTAAAAGTGGAATTAAGCTCAGACCTTCAACCAAAGTTAGGTTCCATATGTCTATGGATAATCCTGTGAAAATTAGCCTCTAAAAGCATGTCTAAGTATGGTAGCTAGGGTGATACATTTTGGTATGCAAGCTGATCCGAATTAGGACAGTTTTGAAGTTTGATTTTATTTGAGGTAGTTATACATGTAAGTAATTCTTGGGAATCACAAGATAGTTAATATACTCATAAATGAACATGGGTGATTTTTGGTATGAATTATGAGGGTCATTAAGTAAGGGTCTTGGGTACGTAAAGTCATGATAAAATTCTGCATTTTGTGTTGAGTTACTTTATAAGTAACTATTGAAAGAGTTATGAAAGTGTTTAAGGTTGGGGATGGTGTCGGGTGCGGCTTGGGTGTGACTATGATGGTTAATTAAACCCTTAGACATCCATCATAATGAGTCGGTTACGTGACGTGAGCTTTTGCTTGGTCACGGTTGTAACACATTTATGTTTGTATTGTGTAGCTTGTGTTGATATTGTTTGGAAGCTGCTTGTGATTCAGGTGAGTTTCATAGCCCCTCTTTTCTTATGATTTATTGGGGTAGAAATGATGCAAATTGTAGTGTTTGAAATGTTTTGATTATGTGATAATGTGTTGTCAAAGATGCATGGACTATACGTGACTATTGTATGTTGTGTGCTACATGTTTTGTGATGTGATATTGAGAATTGTGAACTAAGTAGGACGGGAACACCTCGCGGGGTATCCATGGACTTCCTGTTTAGTGGAATGGTGCTGTGGCCTAGCGGGCAGGAAGGTTACTTTGAGAGTACCCATGTCCTGGGCTAAGGGGGTAACCACAGGGACCTTGGTGCGATATGAGACGTTGTAATTGGATTGTATTGGATTGGATTGTATTGGATTGGTTGTGCATGCTAGCTTGTATGATTGTTCATTTATTTTCCTGCAATGTTTTCTTTATTATCACAGTAATGTGCAGTTTGGATTTTATATCGTGTCTTAAACCGATGACTCTCACCAACTTTATGTTGACGTTTTTAAGCATCATTTTCAGGTGAGTATCGTGATGATAAGAAGGATGTTAGGAAGAGTGGCTATAGAGACCCTAGGCATTGCTTGTGGAGTTGTCTTTTCTAGTCTTTTCATTTATGACATTTGTTTTGCTTGATATTTGTTTGTTGGAGATTGTTAGTATTTGGATTATGTTGTTTCGTGTACGACATTACTTTAGTAATGCAAGACTCCTTTATCTTGTGTTGGGTATTGTCATGACACATAGTGTCCATTTGATTATTTCCTTCATTTAGATTTCTCTATAGTAGACACCTTTGTGTTGTGATGATATCAATGATGTTACGCCTCATGTTTCCGCCTAGGCGAGGTGTGACATCCACCACCTTGGGATAAGGAGACAAAGGAGGAGGAATCGGAGGTCCATCGTAAGAAACACCACTTCGGGTAGTGATTGCTTTCAAGTTACCTTTCGGGTTAGCAACGGTATTGCTAGGAAGAGGACCCGGACTAGGAGGTTTGTTCATTTGAAAATAACCGCTCAACATATTTTCCAGCTTGTTGTTTTGTTGCAACATCGTGGCCTGAAATTCGTTTTTCAACTTGGTTTTCATATTAGTGATTTGATTTTGCATAGCTCGCATGTTTGTGTCATTAACTTTCATGTAATTTGCGAGTTCATTTAACGGAGCATCATGAGTTGGTGGAGTCGGAGCTCGGTAAGTTGAATTTCCTAGGTTGTAATTATTTCCTCGGTTTTGATTGTTTTGAACTGGTGGAAAATCGGGTGGTCGAACTTGATGAGCTACACTCGGAGGACGGTGTCCAGCATTTCCCTAATTATAGTTTACTGCGGCTGCAGAAACATATGCTTGCTAAAGCTATATTACAAGAGCGTGGGAAATTACAGGCTGAAATTTCCTTATAGATTCAAAACGCAATTAATACTAACATTCCTTCTCTGGTTGATGTGTCTGTAAGAAGTTATATGTCTGGACATATTCTTCATGTTCATCCAGCTCAACCACAAACAACATTTGTTCCAGAACAACAATATCAACTGTATCTATCAATGAAAGTTGATCCTCAGTTGCAGCAACAAGACATAGCAATATGGCTGGCACTTCAGATGAAATTTAAGACACTTCAGGTACCTCAGACTACTTGTAGAACTCCTGCCGTTCGCCCAAGAGATCAGGACGATCCTCATGATGATGCTCATCCTGAGGGGGAGAATAGTGCAAAGCGGCAGAAGACATCTGAGTATGAAGCATATGTGACTGGAGAGTCGTCTGGACAAGTCAATGAAAAAGAACAAGGTCAATCATCTTCAAGGAATCAAGAGCAAACAGATGATTATGATTTTTGGACTGAGTCTTATGCTTCAGATGATGATGAAATACTAACGAAGCAAGTATCACAAGATATCATGGAAGAAGTGTCACTGACCATTAATGAGGCAGAGCTAAAGAAAATTGCTGATGAGATGTTGAGACAAAGATGTACTTCAGGAGATGAGCATCAATATCACATTGATCAGATGAAGAATTTCTTAAAAAGTGACATTGTTTGGGAAAGCAGAAAGGAAATTCTTGCTTCTCCACATCCACGAAAGACCACACCTTTAGTTCAAAGCTGTCAGAGAGATCCTGAAGCTCCAGCATTGTCTCTGATAAATCAAGATCTTTTGTATTTAAAGAAAGGAAATTCAGGGCCTGAGAAGATAGTGTTGTCACTTCACAAGTTTCCTGCAATTATCTTCAATGATGTTGATATCGAAGAACGGACTTCCAGATAGGTGAATAAGTGTGTAAAGAAATTTAATCCTTATGCTCGGTATGGTGTTGAACATTGGAAGAATCCTCATGCAAAGATCTTCTACATAAAGAGGCAGAAAGAGCCTGGAAAACCAAAGGAAGTTGTTTATTCGAATTCAAAGATCATTCAAGTTATCAAGACATACTGAGAACTGGGCCATGAACACAAATTCATCACAGAGATAGTTGCAAGAAGAGCCAATGAGTGCATAGTGTCAATTACTGATCCTGATTACAAGAATATCAATAAGAATGATATTGAGGATATGTACTTGCTGATCATGAATGGCAAGGTACCTGATTATGCAGAAACAGGTCTGCTATAGTCTTTATCAGTTTTCATCAGAAGTTCAGTGATATGGGAAAGAGTGCATGACTTTCAACTTGGAATAGAAAGTTATCAACAGAAAGTTAATCTTACTGCACCAACAATATCTTTTCCAGGAATTGAAAAGCACAAAATGTTCTTCATCATCTATGAGCCCGTGCATGGAATAATATACAAGAATAGCAAGAAAGAGAAAAGGGTGATGAGACATTCAGAGATTCATAAGTTTTGTGATGCAACACTAAACAGAGTATTAGAAGGTCTAAAGAGTTACAATAATGATGTTAAGTATGGTTATATACAAAGAGATCTCATCGAAGATGAGGTTGAGTATCTAAAATTGTTTGTAGATGAAATTGAAGTGAGATTGAAGTATCGCAACCAGATGAGAAGATGGGAGATGTATGTGAATGGAAGACCACTTGGACCACGAAAGGAACGCCCAGAATAATCAACCCTTAGGGGGAGATTGTTAGGTTTATAAAAAGTGTCAATAATTTGGTTTAATTATATTTAGTCATTAGTATTTATTTTGTTAAGAATAAAGTAGCTTGTAATAAGGTTTATTATGCTAAAAGAAAGAAATAGCATAATTACCAAAGTATAGGGACTAGAAGTGAAACATTAGAAAAATAAAGGAAGGGAAGCTTCTTTCCCTCTCCTATAAATACCCCTTCTAATCACCATTAGAAGGGTAAGCCTTGTAATAATCTTTTCCATTTTTCCCTCCATTTTATATCATTTGAAAATTAAATACTTGCCATCCTCTACTATTCTCTCTAAGCTTTCATGATTGATTATGTATGATTAAAGATAAACAAGACCTAACACATCTCTTGCGAAATAGGCCGGCAGATGACTCAGAAGAAGAATCCCCAGCTGACGACTCGGATGTTGTCAGTGGGTACATGGTAGATAAGGGAGCAGACCTCCAACGGCGATAGGCCTCGCTATACCGTGAAGTCCTAACAAGTGGTGGATAAACAAATCTCGATGGTGTAGATGAATCAACAATGGTGGTAAAAGGTGGAGTATGTCCGGATGAAGAATGACCCGAAGTAGAATGCCCAAATGATGAATGCTCTGAAGTAGAATGCCCAGATGAAGAATGATCTGAAGATGAATGATCCAATGATGAATGGTCTGATGATGATCCGGAAGTAAAACGATCTAAATGATGTGATGTGTACCTCGATGCCAAATGATGAGAAAGTAAAGGTCTAACCGACTTTCTCGCGGTTAAAGCCTTACATGGCCCACCAGGATGAGTACGGTAAAGTCGACCGACAGGAATGTCCTGCCCAGGTTGGATGAGAATAGCTCGTCGTCAATGAACTTCGGGTGGTGCATCAACAGGTGAGATGATATCAGTAGATGGTGTTGGTGAAATAGGAGCAGTAGGAATCTCTAAGGTAGAAGTGGTAGGTGATGATGATCCGGATGGTGAAGATGGTCGTGATGCAACTCTGCTCCTCCATCTAGCAAGCATAGCATCATGAGGTGCAAAAGATACATGCCTCTCGGGTAACTTGGTGTCCGACTCAGAATTGTCTGAATGTAAAAAGGGTGAAACCATAGGTGCCTCTTATACTGGTTATAGACCAGACCTAAATATACTACCTGGTTCTCTATAATCTGGCTCTGGATACCAATCTGTCACACCCCCAAATGGGGCCTGGACGGAATACGTGTCCGAGGGACTGACGTCATGATATACATCACACAAAGTATAAAGAACGACCTCTAAGGGTACGATTAGAAATCCAACATCGTTGCATTAAGTAAAAATAGTTAAAGTTTTACATAGGTTCAATGCATTTTATGTGTTCAGACGATTCAGAGTCAGATACTGAGATACCCGAGAGGCATGTATCACCTACTTCTCATGATGAGATGATTCAGAGTCAGATACCGAGATACCCAAGAGGCATGTATCACCTACTACTTCTACTCTAGAGATCCCTACTGCTTCCATTTTACCCACACCATCTGCTATTGTTGCACCATCATCTGAGTATCCACTTGCACCTGTTGTTGCCCCACTCGGGATTCGTCGATGACGAGCCATTCTTATCCAACCCGGGGAGGACATTCCTATTGGTCGACTTTATCGTACTCATCCTGGTGGGCCATATAGGGCATTGACCGCGAGGAAGTCGGTTAGACCTTTACCTTCTCATCGTTTAGCATTGAGGTACACATCACATCACTTGGATCATTTTACTTCCTAATCATCATCGAGTTATTCATCTTTAGATCATTCCTTATCCGAACATACACCACCAGACACCACCGATGCTGATACATCTACACCATAGAGATTTGTTCATCGATCACTTGCTAGGACTCCACGGTGTAGCGAGGCCTATCTCTGTTGGAGGTCTACCCCATTATCTACTATGTATCCACCGACGACATCTGAGTCGTCAGGTGGGGATTCTTCTTCCGAGTCACCTGCTGGACTATCTCCTAAGAGATGCAGGTCCCTTGCTACTACCATAACTTCACCTATCTATGCTACGAGAGCTTTAGTTCCTTCTCGTGCCGATCTTCTTCCACCTTGTAAGAGGTTTAGGATTTCTAGTTCACCAGAGGATAGTGTTGAGGAGGATATTGATATGGATGTGTTAGAGGACATTGAGGCTGATGCTACGGCTGTTAAGGTTGCAGTAGATAGGGATGTTGAGGCTAGGGTTAAAGCAAGTATTAATATGAAGGTTGATGTTAGGATGGGTGTAGAGGATAAGGTAAAGGACGAGGTTGAGTCCAGTGATAGAGGTACTATGGAGGTTGGAATGGATCTAGCTGCTAGGATTGATATCCCTGATGCTATGCTTATGCCCGATGTTGTAGAGCTTTTGAAGTAGGTTGAGGAGGGGTTGCAGGATATTTATGATCATATTATAGAGATACCACTCCAGAGGATAGAGTACATTGAGACGGGACAAAGAGAGTTGGAGTTGAGGTGTTTGATTGCTGGTGGAGAGAGAGCTAGAATACTTAAGCAGGTTGCGTCCTTAGAGAGGATCAATGTAAGTCTTCGAGGAACCATGATGATGGAGAGAGTGAGAGCTGATAGGTTTTGGCGACGCGTGAGATCTATAGAGAGTGAGCTTAGGCAGATTCGTAGGTTTCACTACTATGACAGGATGCGATTTAGTAAATTAGAGACATTCGTTGTGAGACGTTTAGGTTTTCGTCCATGATGTTGTGTATGGACTGTAGTCTGATAGTAGAACTAGTTGTTAGTAGTTTTAGCATAAATCAAGTTCCCCTTTATAGGTTGAATGTAACCGACTAATGCTTTTATATATGATATGAAAAGCTTGTTTTGATTCTCTCGCGTATTCATTTTTATTGATTATTTACTTGTTTTGGCAAAACATGTTCTATTGTATTTTCCTATATAAACCTTATTTACCATTTATAATGGCTATATCTCGTATTGAATCTCACCGTGTGCTATGTCTCATGCTGTAGAACATGACTATCACTCGTTCTGGTATGACCCCGGAGGCAATTGAAGAACTTGTTAACCGACGAGTGGAGGAAGCGTTGACTGCTTATGAGGCGACCAGTGCCGCAAATGCTCTCGAGTATGAAAATCAAAGCCAAAACGGCAATGACGATGATAATGGAAATGGTGGGAATGGAAATGGTGAGAATGGAAATGGCAAAAATGAAAATCCAAATGAGAATAATAAGGATGCTAGGCCTGTTGCTCGAGAATGTACCTATCAAGACTTCATGAAGTGTCAACCACTCAACTTCAAGGGAACGGAAAGAGTTGTCGGGTTGATAAGGTGGTTTGAGAAGATGGAAACAGTTTTCCATATCAGCAATTGTCCAAAGAAATACCAAGTCAAGTATGCTACCTGCAGACTGTTAAACAGTGCTTTAACTTGGTGGAACTCACATAAGAGGACTATTGGAACTGATGTTGCATTCGCCATGTCATGGAGAGAGCTCATGAAGCTAATGGCTGAAGTGTATTGCCCAAGAAATGAAATCCAAAAGATGGAATCTGAGCTGTGGAATTTGTCCGTGAAGAACAATGATTTAGCTGCTTATACTCAGAGATTTCAAGAGTTGACTATGATGTGCACAAAGATGGTCCTCGAGGAGGAGGATAGGGTTGAGAAATTCGTTGGAGGACTCCCCGATAACATCCAAGGGAATATAATTGCTGCTGAACCTATAAACTTCAAGATGCCGTTCGAATTGCTAACAACTTAATGGATCAAAAGTTGAAAGGATATGCTGTGAAGAATGCTGAGAACAAAAGAAGATTAGAGGTCAATCAGAGAGACAACCATGGACAACAACCACCATTCAAAAGGCCAAATGTTAGAGGTCAGAATGTGGTGAGAGCCCATACGACTGGCAACAATGAGAGAAAACCATATAGTGGACCGTTGCCTCTCTGTAACAAGTGTAAGCTTTATCATGAAGGGCCTTACACAGTGAGATGTGGGAAGTGTAACAAGGTTGGGCATTTGACCTGGGACTGTAAGGTTACAAATTCTACTAAATCTACTCAAAGGGGTCAAATAGTAAACAAGAGAGTTTTAACTTGTTTCGAGTGTGGAAGGCAAAGACACTACAGGAGTGATTGCCCAAAGCTGAAAGATCAAAATCATGGAAATAAGGCTGGAAACAAGAACGGTGTTGGTGAAGAAAGAGGAAAAGCATATGTGCTGGGTGAAGGAGAAGCTAACCCCGATTCAAATGTCGTCAAAGGTACGTTTCTTCTCAATAACCATTATGCTTCTATGATATTTGATTCGGGCGCCGATCGAAGTTTTGTGTTGACTACTTTTAGTACTTTGCTTGATATAACCCCCGATACTTTAAACGTTAGCTATGCTGTCGAATTAGCTGACGGGAGAATTTATGAAACTAATACCATAATTAGAGGCTGTACGTTAGGATTGTTAGGTAACCCATTCAATATTGACCTAATGCCAGTAGAACTTGGTAGTTTTGACGTCATCATCGGCATGGATTGGTTAGCGAACCATCATGCGGTAATCGTTTGTGACGAGAAGATCGTGCGAATTCCCTATGGAGTTAAAGTTTTGATAGTTCAAGGTGATAGAGACGGCAAAAGAGAGAAGTCGAAGTTGAGCATTATATCATGCACTAAGACTCAGAAATATATTAAGAGAGTTTGCCCAATTTTTCTAGCACAAGTTACGAATAAGGAAACCGAAGACAAGTCGGAGGTGAAACGACTTGAGGACGTACCGACTGTACGGGACTTTCTGGAAGTCTTTCCAGAAGACTTGCCTGGATTACCGCCTACGTGACAAGTTGAATCCCAAATCGACTTGGTCCCTGGTGCTGCACCTATGGCACGCCGTATAGATTAGCACCGTCAGAACTGCAAGAATTGTCTACTTAGTTGCAAGAACTTTCTGACAAGGGATTTATAAGACCGAGTTCCTCACCCTGGGGAGCCCCGGTCTTGTTTATCAAAAAGAAATATGGATCTTTTCGAATGTGTATCAATTATCGTGAACTGAATAAGCTGATTGTGAAGAATCGATATCCACTTTCGAGAATCGACGACTTGTTTGATCAGTTGCAAGGGTCAAGAGTCTACTCTAAGATCGACCTGAGATCTGGTTATCACCAACTCAGAGTTCGAGAGGAAGAAATTCCAAAGACGGCGTTTAGGACACGCTACGGTCACTATGAGTTTCAAGTGATGCCGTTTGGTCTGACCAATGCACCGACGATATTCATGGATCTGATGAATCGGGTGTGCAAACCGTACTTAGATAAATTCGTGATCGTTTTCATTGATGACATCTTGATCTACTCCAAGAGTGAAGAAGAGCATGCAGAACTTCTTAAGTTAATTTTGGAATTGCTTAAGAAGGAAGAATTGTACGCCAAGTTTTCGAAGTGCGATTTTTGGCTGTTGAAGGTACAATTTCTTGGTCACGTTATCGATAGTAAAGGCATTCACGTAGAACCAGCTAAGATTGAGTCAATCAAGGATTGGGCATCGCCCAAGACTCCGACATAGATTTGTTAATTTCTAGGTCTTGCTGGCTATTACCGACGATTTATCGAAGGTTTCTCAAAAATTGCCAAGCCTATGACGAAGCTGACTCAAAAGAACGTGAAGCTTGATTGGAGTGAAAAGGCAGAAGCTGCATTTCAACTGTTGAAGCAGAAATTATGTAGTGCACCAATTTTGGCTTTACCTGAAGGTAGTGAAAACTTCGTGGTTTACTGTGATGCTTCTCGTAAAGGATTAGGTGCAGTTTTGATGCAAATAGAGAAGGTCATAGCCTACGCGTCACGCCAACTTAAGGTTCATGAGAAGAATTACACTACACATGACTTAAAGCTTGGAGCTGTAGTGTTTGCTCTTAAAATGTGGAGACATTGTTTGTACGGCACAAAATGCGTTGTGTTCACAGATCATAAGAGTTTGCAATATATTCTAGATCAGAAGGAGTTGAACATGAGACAACGTAGATGGTTGGAGCTGTTGAGCGACTATGACTGCGAGATTCGTTATCATCCGGGAAAAGCGAACGTGGTGGCAGATGCCTTGAGCCAAAAAGAACGGAATGAGCCACTACGAGTTTGAGCTTTGTTTTTGACAATTGGTCTGAACCTTCCTATGCAAATTTTAAACGCTCAGGTTGAGGCAAGAAAGGAAGAGAATTATGGAACCGAAGATTTGGGTGGTATGATTAAGAAGCTAGAGCAGCGTGCTAATGGAACGTTATGTTTGAGGAATAGAAGTTGGATACCCTGTTTTGGTGACTTAAGAGAGTTGATTATGCATGAATCGCATATGTCAAAATATTCAATTCATCCTGGATCGGACAAGATGTACTAAGATTTAAAGAAACTATATTGGTGGCAAAATATGAAGGCTGAGATTGCCACATACGTCAGTAAATGTTTAACCTGTGCTAAAGTCAAGGCCGAATACCAAAAACCATCCAGTTTGTTGGTTCAACCTGTGATCCCAGTATGGAAGTGGGAGAACATTACTATGGATTTCGTTACTAAGTTGCCAAAGACATCGTCTAGTTAAAATACAATTTGGGTAATTGTTGACCGACTCACAAAGTCCGCTTATTTTTTACCAATGAAGGAAACGGACTCAATGGAGAAGTTGACGAGACAATACTTAAAGGAAGTAGTCTCAAGACAAGGTGTGCCGGTTTTGATTGTTTCTGATCGAGACAACAAGTTTACATCTCATTTCTAGAAATCACTGAACGAAGCCCTAGGTACTCAATTAGATATGAGTACGGCTTACCATCTATAGACTGATGGTCAAAGTGAGAGAACCATCCAAACCTTGGAGGACATGCTACGTGCTTGTGTGATTGATTTTGGGAAAGGTTGGGATATGTGGAGTTTTCTTACAACAACAGTTATCACACGAGTATCAAAGCTGCACCGTTTGAAGCTCTCTACGGCTGAAAATGTAGATCGCCTATTTGTTAGGCTGAGGTTGGAGACGCTCAGCTCACTGGTCCAAAAATTGTTCATGAAACAACTAAGAAGATCATTCAGATCAAGAAGCGTATTCAAGCTGCACGAGATAGACAGAAGAGCTACGCCGACAGGAGACGTAAGCAATTGGAATTTGAGGTTGAAGATCAGGTCATGTTAAAAGTGTCACCATGGAAAGGGGTGATACGTTTTGACAAACGAGGGAAGCTGAACCCTCGCTATATTGGACCTTTTAAGATTCTTGCTAAAGTGGGAACACTTGCTTATCAACTAGAACTCCCAGAGCAATTGAGCCGAGTTCATAGC
>BQNB010193086.1:0-11564 GCA_026074375.1 Tanacetum coccineum
GAATTTTGTACTCACAAGATTCTTATGGAAGAGGACTACAAACCGGCGGTCCAACACCAAAGACGGGTGAATCTGAAAATCCACGATGTCATCAAAAAGGAGGTTGAAAAACTTCTTGACGCCGGATTAATTTACCCGATCTCGGATAGTCCTTGGGTGAGCCCCGTACATTGCGTACCGAAAAAAGGTGGCTTTACCGTTGTTGAAAATGACAAAAATGAGTTAATTCCGACTCGATTGGTTACGGGGTGGCGTGTATGCATTGACTACCGAAAGTTAAATGAAGCCACCCGTAAAGACCATTTTCCACTTCCCTTTATGGATCAAATGCTCGAGAGATTAGCGGGAAACGAATACTATTGTTTTCTCGATGGTTTCTCGGGTTACTTTCAAATTCCCATCGATCCTAAAGATCAAGAAAAGACCACATTCACGTGTCCTTATGGAACGTTCGCCTATCGTCGCATGCCTTTCGGCTTATGCAATGCACCGGGCACGTTCCAAAGGTGTATGTTGGCTATCTTTCATGATATGGTCGAAAAAACGATGGAAGTCTTCATGGACGACTTTTCGGTCTTTGGGAATTCATTCGAAAATTGCCTCTCTCGTTTGGACAAGATGCTCAAAAGATGTGAAGACACTAATCTTTGTCTAAATTGGGAAAAAAGTCATTTTATGGTTAAGGAAGGAATTGTCCTTGGCCATAAGATTTCAAGAACGGGATTGAGGTTGATAAGGTGAAAGTCACCGTCAAGGGTGTTCGGAGTTTTCTCGGTCATGCCGGTTTCTACCGACGGTTCATTAAGGATTTTTCCAAAATCTCCTGACCGATGACTCATCTTCTTGAAAAAAATACTTCGTTCATCTTCTCCGATGAATGTATTCAAGCTTTTGAAACGCTTAAGAAATGCAAGCGACTTTGCCATAGGTGCGGTCTTGGGGTAACGTCATGAAAAGCACTTTAGGCCTATACACTATGCTAGTAAGACAATGACCGAGGCGAAATCGCATTACACCACGACGGAGAAAGAAATGTTAGCCGTAGTGTATGCTTTCGAAAAATTCCGGTCTTACCTTATCTTGAACAAAAGCATTATGTATACGGATCACTCCGCCCTCAAATATCTCTTTGCTAAAAAAGATTCCAAGGCGAGATTGCCTCCGGTAGGTTCTCGTCCTTCAAGAGTTTAAATTCAAAGTAATTGACACAAAAAGAGGCGAGAATCTCACGGCCGATCATCTTTCCCAATTAGAAAATCCTTATGAAAATGTGCTCGACCCAAAGGAGATAAATGAAACATTTCCTCTTGAGCAACTTAAATGGGACTTTTTTCGTAGTGACTCAAGTACCCCGTGGTTTGCCGATTTTGCAAATTACCACGCGAGGAATTTCATTGTTAAAGGGATGTCGTACCAACAATTGAACAAATTTTTCAAAGATGTTAAACACTACTTTTGGGATGACCCCTATTTGTTCAAAATATGTGCGGATCAAGTGATCTGGCGGTGTGTCTCGGGCCAAGAAGCTATTGATATCCTCATAGCTTGCCATAGTTGGACCATACCGGGACATACGGTTGCCAACTACACCGCCAAAAAGGTTTTTGACTCAGGATTTTCTTGGCCCACTATTTACCGAGATGCCCATGACTTGGTCACCCGATGTGACACTTGTCAACGTCAAGGAAAAATTTCACAACGTGATGAAATGCCTCAAAATTCCATCCAAGTTTGCGAAATCTTTAACGTGTGGGGCATCAATTTCATGGGGCCGTTTCCCGTCATTCACGAGGGAACAAATATATACTCGTGGCCGTCGACTACTTGTCAAAATAGGTTAAAGCGAAAGTGCTCCCCACCAACGACGCCCGAGTTGTTTGCAAATTTCTTAATCTCACTTCGCCCGGATTGGAACCCCTCGTGCTATCATTATGAACGCGGGATCCCATTTTTGGCAATGACCAGTTTGCAAAGGTCATGCTTAAATACGGAGTAACTCACGTCTCCTCACAACCGCTGTATCACCTACAATCAAGTGGGCAAGTTGAGGTATCCAATCGTGGCTTGAAACGAATTCTTGAAAGGACCATAGGCGAGAACCGTGCCTCTTGGTTGGATAAATTAGATGACGCACTTTAGGCCTTCCGTACCACTTACAAAACACCAATCGGGTGTACCCCATACAAGCTCGTGTATGAAAAAAGCATTCATTACTACGATCGAGGAGCCCCCTCGAGCACAAAAGCCAAACTGGGCCTTGAAGCATGCAAACTTTGACCTTGAGATCGCGGGTGATCACCGTAAAGTTTAAATCAATGAATTAAATGAACTTCGTGATCAAGCCTATGAGAACTCTTTGATCTATAAAGAGAAAACAAAGAGAATTCATGACTCCAAGATCAAAAACCGCCTTTTTAACGTTGGCGATCGAGTCCTCCTCTTTAACTCTAGATTGAAGATTTTCTCAGGCAAGCTTAAGACCCGTTGGTCCGGACTGTTCACCATTGCCCATGTGTACCCTTATGGCACCGTCGAGTTATCTCAAAACTCCAGGCCAAACGTCAAGGTAAACGGTCATAGACTTAAGCACTACTTTGGAGGGGACGTACCACATATGGTTGTCCCGGATCTCCAAACCTTCCCCAAAGACCAATGAATTCGGGGAATGGGTCAAACTTAGTGACCCTAAACAAACTTCGTGGGAGGCAACCCATGCTTATCTGTAGTAATATTATGTAGTAATGAATAAGTGTTTTTTTGTTGTGAGGAGGTGTGCCTCCTTCCATTCTCGTTTGCTTGTGTTTTTTTTATGATTGTCCAAGATTGTCCCAGATTTTGAAGCCTCTCGTGCTCATGGTTTTGGTCCATCGATCACAAAAGTCGCAGATTCAAATCCTCGAGCTTCATTAGAATCTAATATCCTAATCTAATCGACTAGCGTTTATCTTTAAGCATACTTAATAAACGGCTTAGAATGACGTAGAGACCCTTCTTAAAACATTGAGGAGAATGTTTAGTTCTAGTATGAGGGGGGATCTATTGATTTGATTGTGCCTGCAGCCGTTGTTTTCAACGTAATCCCCGTTCCCACCAAAATACCAAAAAAATTAGTAAAAAAAAAAATTAAAAAAATTTTTCAAAAATAAAATAAGTGTTTTGTCATATAACTTGACTTTCCTCTGGGTAGAAATAAGAATAAATTTTGACAAATCTATCGAGCGGAGTGAGCTCTAGCTTTTTCCTAACTTTTAACTAAGCGTTCGGGAAATTCGCAAAGAACAAAAATGATAGAGTTAATTATGAGTGGATGCTAAAACAAGGATTATTTTGGAAAATCTTAAGAGCTCATGTATGTAATTTGTGTCTTTTTCCCTCCCCATAAGCTCCTAACCGGGACTAAATAATACGTGCTATTTTTGAGATTAAACTAAATCAAAATTGTTTAATGTAGATGATAGCAATAATGTTAGTCTTAGTTCAAATTATACTTAAAATTTTTCCAAAAGGAAGTCTTAATCTAAAATCGAGAAATAAGTAAAATGAAAAAAAATATATAAAAAATGTATAAAAAAAATGGAAAAAAATGAATAGATGAATAATACATATAAACTGTGGGCTGATAAAGAGTTTGCTCGCATACTTGCCGCTCACAACCGATGTTACAGCCTTCTAAAGAAAGCCCATAGTAAGAATAATAATCCGAGATTGATAAAAGTTTGTTGCATCTTGCCGGCTCCCAACCGATGTTGCAGCCTTCTAAAAGGTCGAGGGTTACAATTGCATCATGGTTATGTTTAATATTAAGTGTGAATTAATAAATGTAAGATCTCTTTTTGTTAAATTTAAATATGCTTTTGAACTTAGACTATTTCATTTTTAATTTTATATACGCTAAGAATATACGTGAAACCCGTAAGAGTTTTTTGAAACCAAAGGCCGTTAGTCCCGATACTAGTCTCTGTGGGGTGTCAAAAGCCTGGTCACTTAGCCGCAAGGTTGGGATGTGCCGAGACGAAAGTCGCTACATGGGATGATCTCGCTTTCAAACTCATTATTCTCGGGTGGAACGTGAAGCATAGAAATTTTTGCAAAACGTTGATCCATGGTTGAAATTCAAAATGGCACATTTACCTAAGATATAATAATTGTTGGGAGTGAAAAGTTCACAAGTTGCAAATATGAGTAGTGTTAGCATCTTAACTGATATTTAACGGTTATTTTTTTTAAGCTTGGTTTGGGACGAGTAAAAAGTCAGGGACGATGAATTTATCCTTTTTGGGGCATTTTAGGATTGAAATGCGTCTTGTTCTATGATCCCTAACGGTTATGAAAATAACGAAAGTCAAATATTCTAGTTAGTTGCTAAAAAAAAGAAAATGAAAAATGAGAAAAATGAAAAATACAAAAATATGTGTAGGAATAAGTGTATATTTTTATGAATGGTATAAACGGGCTTTTCCGAAGCTATTGATTCTTTAATCTTCCCCTCGATGAACGCTTTAGCTACCTTTCTAGGTAATTAGTCAAGGGGGATAGAGTATTCCTTAGTTTTCTATGTGCTTACTAAAAACTTTGCTTGAGGACAACGGCATACTCTTAGTAGGGATTTTGGATGTGATTTAATTACACAGATCCTTTGACCACTAAAAAACGGACTAAATGACTAAAAAACATAACAAAAATACATTTGTATTTTGTATTTATTGCATTTGTATTGTGCAGGTAACGGATATCCAAGAAAAGGACAAAAACGAAGCCAAAACGACAAAACCGAGCACGAGAACAGAAAGAGCGTAAAGCAAAAGTCAAAATCAAAGCCAAATTAAAAAGTCAAAGTCAACCAAATTCAACCCTGACAAAGTCAAAGTCAAAGGCGGAGACAATATCGAAGAAATGTTAAATGGGCCAACCCATACCCATCTAATGGCCCGGGTCAGCCCACTTATATGTTACAAAACATCATAAAACCCAAAAAGCCTAAGTCTCCTTTTATAACACACCCGACCAAACAAAGTCCAAAAAGCCTAAATCGTTAAGTCTTTTAACACCAAAAGGACTAACCATGCAATAACTCTTATCACTTTGAGGGACCATTTCTGCCAATCCCTTAAACCCTTATCACACCACAAGGACGATTCATGAAATACTAATATACATCTTGAGGGGCTTGTTTTGCCAAACCACCAAACATTTACCCTGCACTAAATCAAACTACTGTACATCTCTTCCACTACCCGTAAAATGCTCCAACACTATTCTCCTTTCTTCTCCACTTTGTCTACACACCCACACCTTATCCCACCACACAAACCAACAAAATCCACCTTGGCAATCCGTAGAGCCCTTATTCGTCAAGGAATGAGGACAAGAAATCAATGGTGATGATCATATGACTTGGGCACTACTCAAAAATTGATGGCCAAGATTGCCTTTTTAAGGCTCTCACACAACAAGCACACCCGCGAGAAGGCTCTCACAAAGAAAGCACAAGGACCTATAACCTTTATTAGCTTGAGTAATTAAAAAATAGGATCATTGTAAGCCCATTGGCATAAAAAGTTTTTTGTTAACCTAGTTTTTTTTAGTTTTCAAGCATTTTTTAATTATTGTCTTCAATTTCCATAGTATTGTAACCTGTTTTTAATCTTAATGAAATTTGAAGTTTTTAAGTTAAGTTTTGAATCACTGTTTTTCTTATTGTTTAAAGCCTTTCAAAAGCTGGTTTAAGTTCTTAAGCAAGCATATTATAAACCTGTTTTAATTTAACTATAAAGTACTTAAGGAAAATTTATCAAAAAGAAATCACACCAAAAAAAAACACCACAACTTATTTGGATGATAAGCCGGATTTGGATGGGCTTATGGACACCACCAGCTTATCTTTGATAAGCTGGAGCTTGTAGATAAGCTTTTAAATAGCTTGGTTTGCCCCTGTTTTAAGCAAGGGCCTTTGTAAGTCTCTTATTTTCAAAATTTTAGCTTAGTACTGTAGCATTGCTTATTTTCTGCTTATTATTACTTATATCTGCTTATTACTGCTTTTTATTGCTTATCTATGTTAGTTTTATGCTTATTGTCTTTGTTTAATGCTTATATGTCCTTTATTTAAGTTTTTATGCAAAACTGCTTTATTTGCCTTTTAACTGCTTATAGCTTATTTGCCTGTTTTAGTGCTATTCTTTGTGTGCTTATTGACTATTCTTGCTTAACATTGCATGTTTATCATCTGTTTTTCAAAAACTCTGCTTAAATCTTTCAAAAATCAGCTTTTAAAAAGGATTCATAAACTTAAAGGGGTGTTTGGTTTAACCATGTTCATGGGTCAAAATGGGTCAAAACCTATTTTGTGCACTTGAGTCAACTTAGACTAGATAAAAGTAGTGGTAAAAATTTTAGCTATTGTAATGTTTTTTTAAGTATTAAATCTCATTTTTAAAAGTTTTAAGAGTTTATGGTTTGAATTTGTGAGCTTATAGCTCATTATATCTGCTTATTTGATTATGCCTTTGAATCTTGTAATTTAGTGTTGTTTTTGAGTTTGTTTAAGTGTTAAAACAGGTTAGAAACAAAGACAATAGGCCTGCATTTGTTATTTTTGGTTTTGTCACATCTGTCAAAAAAATTTGCTAAGTGTTGAAAATAAAAGAAATTGCTTTTTCATTTGCTTTCTATGGCTTATTGTGAATTTCAAAATGCTTTTTGATTGATGATATAAGCTCTTTGAGGTTTAAATTTGATCTGTTCGTTAGTCTCTTATTCATAAGGTTCTGTTTAAGTGCTTATTTTTAAGCTCAAAAGTGTTGAATCTGTGTGAAATAGCTTTTTCATTAAGCTTTTTAAGTGCTTATTTGAATTTCAAACTCATTTTTCTTTGTTGCTTATTATATTGGCCAAGCTTTTTGGTGGTATAAGCCACTATGCCATAAGGATCTGTTTGCTAGCTTATTTTTAAGCTAGAAAAGTCCCCTTTTGGCTGTTTGATTAACAGTTTGGCCAAAAAGCTCATTTGCTTATTTAGGCTTATTTGCTTATTGCATTTGCTTAATTTAGGTTTAGTATAGCTTATTAGGTTAGTTTAAGTCTATTTTAGCGTATTTCCTTTAGTTTAGAGCTTATTTAATGTTATTTACTTTTTAGCTTAAAAATCTTAAGTTTTATAGCTTTTTAAGTATCCTGTCTTTCTAGCTTATTTTAGTTTCTTATCTTTGTTCAAAAATGCTTTTTAGATATAGCTTTTTATCTGTTTTAGCTTATTTTGAGTTTTCTTAGCTTATTTATGCCCAAATAGCTTAAAAGTTAGCAAAATGTCACTTAGTGTAGAAAAGCTTATTCTGTCCCTTTAACAGCTTATTTCTGTGCCTATTTTTGGTTTATAAAAAAGGTGGTTTTATAAAAGTTGCTTAGTTTTAAGCCCTTTAAAAAGTTGTAAAAAAATGGCAATTCAAAAACATTTGGGAGTTGGGGGAAGTCCCAAGTGAGCAGGACTCGAACCCGGGACCTCAACCCCTACTCACCAAACATTTTTACACACACACCTCTACTATAACAAGCGCCCTTTGGGTCTTTTAAACGTTTGATTTGCACAATCTATAATATTTGTACACATTATTGAGCCATTTTCATAAAAGCACTTCGTAGCTTAATTTTTGAGCTTTTAAGAGCCTTATTCGATAAGATAGGGCTTAACATGGCGTTATTTTTCCTGCATGTCCTTAATCAATTTAGGACTTTTTGTAGCAGATTTTTCAGAGTTTTACATCTTTATTTGTTTACTTTTTATTATTTTCCGTAATTAAAATTTTTGAAAAATCATTTAAAAAAAATAGTTTAATTAATCAGAAAAAAATACAAAAAAAATAGTTTTTTTAGATTTAAAAAAATAGTTTTTAGTTTTAACAAAAGTTTAAAATCTTTTTCATCATTTTTTAGATTTTAAATTTCATTTTTAGCTTTTTAAATTAATTTTAGGAAATAGTTTTTAAAAATAAAAAAGTAGTGAAAAATATTTTTCTAAGTTTTTAATATATTTTTTAGACTTTTCTAAAGTAAAAATCATTTTTTTTGGAATTTTGAATTAATTTGTCAATTTCTAGGATTTTTAAATAATTAAAATAGTTTTATTTCATAAAAAATAATAAAAAGCCAAAAAAATATAATTCCTTTTTAGAAAATTTTCTTTTTTTCATTTTAGAAGGTTTAGAAACTAAATTTACATTTTTAGGGTTAATATTTGCCTTAGTTAGTTTTTAGACGCGTTTTTAGGATTCCCCGTTTTACGTTTTTAGTTTAAAATAGCTTTGACTTAATTGTTTTTAATTGTTTGCATTAATTTTCCCATAGTTTTAGAAAACCAATCTAAATCTTATTCCATTCAAGCATCGATTATAAAAATGACTCTCGACTTTCAATTGCATTCCTCGTTGGGGATAACGACCCGAGAATCATACTTCCAGATTTTCTACATTGACGTTTTTGACTATCCTTATTATATATTTATATTTATTAGTATTATAAATTTATTTATATATATATATATATATATTTAAAAGGGTAATCAAAAAACGTACAAATTTTAAAACACTTAGTAACTTAGAGATAGAATGCTAGATAGAGATGTGAATGGGAGAATACACCAAAAAAACACAACATAAAGAAATGAGAGAGAATGCAATTTCAACCAACACCCTCTCCATGTTGGAGAAGGTTATATACGTACGGAAGTTGGCTGGGCCGGGCTTTCTATGGGATTTCCTTGGACTTTCTATAAGCCGGCCCGGTTAGATTACTTAGATATTACATTGAATTGACTAACTATTACTAAGGCTCGTGAGATCGATAATGATCGTCACTTCACTAAAAACTGAATTCCTAACAATCTCCCCCTAAGGGACGATCGTTGAGATCTCATAAATGATCAAACACGTTTAGTGTTCCCTAAAACAACGAGATGGCTATGGCTGCCTTTGAGTCACAATACATAGGTATTTTATCAAAGTGAAAGCCATAATCTGTGAGCTGAGTTCTCAACCATAGAACTTGAGCGCAGCACGCAGATAAAGACACATACTTGGCTTCTGCTAAAGATATTGAAGTGCAGTCCTGCTTCTTTGACGACCAACTGACTAACTTATCACCTCCTAGAAATTGTATGCCACCAGATGTACTTTTACGTAAATAGAGACAGTCCGCGTGATCTGAATCTAAAAATGTAATTAGTTCAAAAACCGTGTCGCTTCAGATACCAGAGTCCTATAATTATGGTATTCTTACAGGTTTTGAAATTATCTGTTTAGCCGCAGTGAGATGTTTCTTAGTCGGTCTCGCTTGATAGCGAGCACAATAATATGTTACATGTACAATATCTAGAATACTTGCTGTTAGGTACATGAGTGCTCTGACCATACTATGATATTTCATTTGGTCAACCGGAGTTCTACTCAAGTGAGCATCTAGGTGTTTCGTAGCCATTGGAGTACTAATGCTATCACATGAGGTCATACCATGCTTTATAAGTATCTCTTGAGCATACTTAGCTTGGTTTATGAAGATACCACATGGGGATTGGTGGATTTGAATTCATAAGAAGAATTTTAGCTCCCCCATCATAGACATTTCAAACTTGTTGTGCATTAGTTTTTCAAACCTTTTTGAAAGTTTTGGGTTTGTAGAACCAAAAATAATGTCATCAACATAAATTCGCACAAGAAATATGTCTTCCCCATTTTTAGTAAAGAACAGAGTTGGATCAATAGAACCTTTTGAGAATCCTTTGAATACCAAGAAGTTAAAGAGTTCATCGTACCATGCCCTTGGAGCTTGTTTGAGTCCATATAATGCCTTTTTGAGGCGATAGACTTTGTCAAGATGACGTGGGTCTACGAATCCATCTGGCTGGTTTACGTACACTTCTTCCTTCAAAGGTCCGTAAAGAAATGATGTCTTAACATCCATCTGGTATACTAGAAATGATTTGTGTGCAGCATACACAACGAATAATCGGACAGCTTCCAACCGAGCAACTGATGCAAATGACTCTTCGAAATCAATTCCTTCCTTTTGAGCATATCCTTTAGCTACAAGACGAGCTTTGTTACGAATTACAGTATTTTCCTCATCACGTTTGTTTTTCTAGATCCACTTCATGTTAATAACATTTTTGTATAGTGGTCTGTCAACTAATTCCCATACATCTAATCGATCAAACTGGTGAAGTTCTTCCTGCATTGCTTCAATCCATGTAGAATCAGCCATGGCTTCTTTGATGTTCTTTGGTTCGGTTCGACTCACAGTGAGTACGAACATATACATCTCGCCATCTGTTTCTAGCTGACATCTTGTTCTAATTGATTGAGAAGGATTTCCAATGACTTGTTCTAATGGATGATCTTTTGTCTAACTATGTTTAGAAGGATATCGTTGATAGAATGTATGCATGTTTAATGAGTCAACATAACGAGACGATGTCTCCCCTTGTTCTTGTACCGGTGTACTAAAGACATTGATAAATTCATCTTCGTCAACTTGTGCATATTCTTTATTGGTTTCTGCTTGAATAATGTTCTCATTGACAGTGACAGTTGGTACTTGAGTTGGTGCTTGATTTGTAGTTTCAGGTGTTGTTTGAATGTTCTATGGAGGTGTATCTGCAGCAACGGTTGTTGAAGTAGATGGAGTTGTGTGTTGTTGTTGACGCTTATTAGGTGCATTAGTAGCAGTTACAACGGAAGACTTTGACACAACTGGAGTAGTTCCATTGAGTAATTCATCAAACATTAGACTAAATAACAAATCCAGCTCATTTGACGTTGTTACTGTCTCAGCTGCTTGAGGAACATTTTCTTGACTTTGGGGACCGGGACTTAAACTGTCTTGTTCAAGTGCCGTTGTCGTACATTGTGGAACGGGGTCAGAGCTGACGTGATCTGATGCCATTAGAGGCAATTCGTCAAAGTTAACATGAATGGTTTTGACTATCACTCTTGTTCTCTTGTTATATACCCTGTAATCTCTTGACTGATTAGAATACCCTACAAAAATACATGCATCACCTTTTTCTTTAATTTTGTCAAGATTTTCACCATCTCTGACGATGTAGCAAAGAGAGCCAAAAATGTGAAAGAACTTAACAGACGGTTTACGGCCGTTGATGATATGGTAAGGTGTTTTCTCATGTCGAGGAATTACAAGTGAATAGTTCTGAGTAAAACATGCTGTTACAATTGCTTCAGCCCAAAAGAACAAAGGAACTTTAGCGGCGCTTAGCATTGTTCGAGCAGCCTCAACAAGAGTACGGTTCCGTCTTTCGACAACGCCGTTTTGTTCAGGTGTTCGAGCAGTTGACGTTTGGTGTTCAATCCCTTCTTGAGCAAATTATGCATGAAGAGTTTTATTCAAAAATTCCGTGCCTTTGTCAGTTCGAACGGTGCTTACTTGAGCATGAAGTCCTCTTTGAACGAGTATGAGAAAATCAATGAGAACTTTAGGTGTTTCATCTTTGGACCTCAAGAAGTGAGTCCAAGTGTATCTAGAGTAGTCATCAACAATTACAAGAACATATTTCTTTC
>BQNB010193091.1:0-11564 GCA_026074375.1 Tanacetum coccineum
AAATGGCAAAACTAGTCCCTAAGGTATAGTTATCAAGAATAAGTCACACATTTTGCATTATTAACCCAATAAGATTAAACATATGACCAATAACGCCCGATTGAGTTAAACTTAATTAACTTCCCTCTAATTATTCACCCTTTATTGTTTAAAACCGTTTCCTTTTATCACAAATTGACCTTTTTGAAGAAGATATTTGACATTTCTCCCCCTCTAACAATAACCTGTTTTTTATTTAAAGAGCTGTAGTCGTTGTTTGAGTGGTCAAATGTCTTTGAAAAAAATGATTTTTTTCTAATGAATTTCTGAAGATGATTATATTATTTTTGAAAATCAACACCCAAGAAATAAGATTTCTCTTAATTTGACACATAAGCGCACTGACACGTACAATAATAGAATATAGGAAGCACGGGTTGTGATGCAAAGTAATCACAAGCCTTTGCATGGTCAGAAAGTAGACCATGTCTGAGAATAATTTCCCGTTAAGAGGTCAAGTTTTCTTTTTGAAATACTTGCCTTGAAGATGATGACCGGGTTGCTATCCGAAATAATAGCAAGCCTTTTTTTGGCATGTTTTAAAATCTTTTGAAACTATTTCTCGAACTTCATTTACAACCTCGTATCATTATTGAATGACATTTCTAAGACCATAAATGTTTTTTATTTTCAGAAGACATGCCAGATATACATATTTTTATATTTTTTTGATTTTTTATTTTTTCTCTTCTTTTTGAAAAATTTATATAAAAGAAAAATATTTTTATGTTTTTATGTTTTCTTATGTACATATGATATAGGATATAAGTTACCACCATCACTCATCTGTTTCCTCTGCCAGATGTTTCAATGTTTCCGAAGACATGCTTCTCATACCGAGCTTCTCGATCAAGAAGTTGAATCTTTCTCTTGGCAAAGGTTTGGTAAAGATGTCAGCGAGTTGATATTTAGTCCGGACAAAGTATAGCTCCACGATTCCATTCTCTACTCACTCCTTTATAAAATGGTAGCGAACATCGATGTACGTGGCTTGTGAGTGTTGAACATTGTTGTAGCATAGAGCAGTCGCACTCTTGTTGTCGCAGTATAGAGGAATCTTATTGAATTGAAAGCTATAGTCTATTAGCTGTGAACACATCCATAGGATTTGAGCACAACATCCAGATAAGGCAATATATTCAGCCTTTGTACTCGAGATGGCAGTGCACTGTCACTTCTTTAAAGACTAGCTAACAAGTTTATCACCTAAGAATTGAGCACTTCCTGATGTACTGTGTCTAGTGTCCTGACCCCCCGCGTGATCTGCATCTGTATATGATGTCAGAGACATATCGGTATCTTTCGAGTACCAGAGACCCATGTTAATGGTTCCTTTTAGGTATCAAAAGATCTGTTTAACCGCATTTAAGTGTTTTTTGATAGGCTTTGCCTGATACCGGGCACATAAGTAGACTGCATAAATAAGGCCTGGTCTACTGGATGTCAGATACATGAGGGATCCAATCATGCCACGGTAAATTGTAGCATCAACTGGTTTCCCCTATAGATCTTCATCCAGTTTACTCTTTTCTACCATAGGTGTCTCTACAGAATCACTAGATAGCATACCATATTTTTTAACAATTTCAGAAGCATATTTAGATTGGTTTATAAAGATGCCTCTCGGACTTTGAGAAATTTGTAATCCTAAAAAGAATGACATCTGCCGCATCATTGACAACTTGAACTTAGTGGTCATCTGATTAGCAAACTCATTACACATGGCAGTATTAGTGGATGCAAATATTATATCGTCAACATAAATTTATACCAGTAATAAGTCGTTCCCGGCTTGCCATATGAAGAGTGTTGGATCAACTACACCTTTGGAGAAATGTTGTGAGATTAAGAAGCTTGACAACATGTCGTACCATGCACGTGGTGCTTGTTTGGTAACCGTAGAGGGCCTTTTGCAGCTTGTACACATGCGATGGGTTGTCCTGATCAACAAATCCTTCTGCTTGAGAAACGTAGACCTCTTCTTTGAGCTCGCCATTTAAGAAAGCCATTTTGACGTCCATTTAGTAGATTGTCATATTCTTATGAGCGACATTTGCTATGAAGATACAGATGGCCTCTATTCTAGCAACCAGTGCAAATGATTCCTCGAAATCGATTCCCTCTTCTTGCCTGAATCCTTGAGCAACTAGTCGAGCCTTATTTTTTAGTACCCGTCAAATTCATTCGTTTTGACCTTATAAATCCATTTTAGTTTGATCAATAACACTTTTTCCAGACACGACACCAATTCCTAAACTTTTAGTCTTTGAAATTCATGAATTTCTTCTTGCATTATATCTATCCATGACGGTTCAGTCATTGCTTGTTTGAAGTTCTTTGGTTCTACAGAAGTTAGGAAGGCATCAAAGTAACACCACATGGCATCAGTTTAGAGTTTCTTTCTCGTAGAGACAAAGCGAGAAGGATCTCCGATCACGTTTGCTATAGGATGATCCTTAGTCCATTTACCAAGGTTTTCAAATAGAGTATGGGTTTAGAACTGGCGAAATAGCAATTGATGAAGGAGTGAAGTATTCATCAAACATCAGTTGAAACAAGCGATCCCAATCATCTCTTTGTGGTGGAATACAAGGTTGTTGAGAAACAGGGTTTGGAACGAGTCCTGAACTGGATGTTACATGAGTCATAGAATGAAGCCCGAGTCCTGAACTGAATTATTCAGAAGCCATAGTTGTCAGCTCATCGAATGTCACATGAAGTGTTTCTATAATTTTCTGGGTTCTTTTGTTGTAGATTTTGAATGCTTTCTTTGTGGGCGCGTAACTAACAAAAATACCAATGTTGGCTTTTGCATCTAATTTACGCAGGTTGTCATTGTCATTGGTAGGATAACAGAGTGCACCAAAGACATGAAAGAATGATAAATCTGGTTTCTTATCTTGCATAAGCTCATATGGAGTTTTGTTGTATCAAAGGCGGATTAATGAACGGTTTTGGGTATAACAAGCTGTATTGATTGCTTCGGCCTATAAAAATAATAGAGCTTTTGAAAATATTAACATTGTACGAGCAACTTCTACAAGAGTTCGGTTTCTCTTTTCGACAACGCCGTTTTGCTGAGGAGTGCGGGCAATAGATGTTTGATGTGAGATGCCAACATTTTTAAAAAATTTATGAAGTGTGTGATTGATAAATTCGGTTCTATTATCTGTTCGAACATTACAGACAGTGGCATTCAAACGAACTTGAATATTTTTTATGCATTTAATGATGGCCTCAGGAGCTTCATCTTTTTTCCTCAAAAATCTGACCCAAGTAAATCTTGAGTAACCGTCGACAATCACTAAGATATACCTTTTCCCGTTAATATACGCCACACGCATTGGGCCATACAAATCCATATGCAAAAGATATAATTTATCTTGGTTAGTGTCTTCAGCTTTAGGTTGATGAAAGGATTTCTTACTTTTTCCTAATGCACATGCTGAACATAGATGATCATTCTGAAATTTAAGTCTTGGAATGCCTCATGCAAGATCGTCTTTAGCTAGTTTGTTAAGTGTACCGAAGTTGAGATGTGATAACTAACGATGCCATAACTAGCTCTTAGTATTTGACGCTTTGGATAGAAGACAGATCGAAGATGTTTTAAGCATGTCATCAAGAGAAATTGTGTACAAATTTGTATCTCAGGATCTAGAAAGTAGATCAACACCTTCTAAATTACGAATAAAGCATGTGTTTTTCCGAAATGCAAAATCAAGATTCGCGTCGCAAAATTGACCAACAAAAAACAAGTTATGTCTAAGCCCCTCGATGTAGTATACTCTTGAAATAGTAACATTTCCTAGCTGATAGTCACCATACCCTATAATCCTTGCAAAATGGTCATTCCTAAATCTAACTGTACCCAGAAATTTACTAACAAAGTTCATGGCTGAGAGCGGTTCCCTGTCATATGTTTCGAACATCTGGAGTCCAGATACCAGAGAATAATTTGGACAACCTATCATGACAAGAGAAGAAGACGATGGAATATCTGTAGCATTGGATCCCCAAGTATGATTGGGTTTCGAGTGGTTAGCATTCTTAGACTCTACAATCTTAGCCTTTTTATAGACTACATTTTTTAACATTTTTGGGTGTCCTGATGTAGACTTTAAGCTCTGGTTTTTGGGGTTTAAGTGAGTAGGAAGTGGTTTTCTTAGGAGGCACTACGTTAGCTGAAGTGATCCTAGTTAAAGGGCACGAGTTACCAACTATAGTAAAAGTTCTGCCTGTTGGTTTCCACTTAAGTCCTACTTCAGTGAATACATGACCCGTAGGTTTCCAAATATTTTGTTTTTTATGTTTCTTAGCAGATTTAGCACGGCTATTCACATTTTCTACAAAATCAAGAAGACACATATCATGAACACCATCAAACATAGATTTTTTACAAGTAGCACAAATAAGTTGAATTGCTTTTAAACAGTGATCTTAGCATCAACCATCACGGAATGGTTCAACAAAAAAACGTTCTTTTTTATTAACTTTCCTAGGTTGGGCTTCTACTTTATTCTTCATGTTCCTACTTGGTGTTCGCGAGATCCTATCATTCTTTTTATTGCCTGTAGGCTTTGATCCGCAATTACTAGTAGAACACTTCAATCCTGTAGGAGACAACACAGGTGTGTTAGAATCTGATGTTGTAGATGACTCTACCTATTTAATGTTGTTTGAGGATGTGAGAGGTTCAACAAACCTAACTTTCTTGACATTGTTTTTGGGTGTGACACCAATCTTTTTCCTACTAAGTTTAATCGCATTAGGGCATGTATCTTGAACATATACTAGTAACTCCTGAATTCATTGGGCATGCTTACAGGTAAAGTCTAACGCATTATCTAAAGGCTGTTTTGCTTTAGCTTGTTTGACTATTCCCCGAAGAATATCAGCTTGTTCTTGAGTGTACTTAAGGTATTTCCTACGTGAGTTCCTATTTCTTGCAATAACCCTAGATCTAAAGTTCTCATATTTAGCTTGAACATTCCTGGAACAATAGTGTTGGCAGATGGTATTTGTGCAACAATATCAACAATTTCTTTTCCTTTTAATTTTCGTAAATCGTTTTTCAATGATGTTATCACAAAAACCTTATCTTGAATTTAAGCTTTTAAATCCTTATTTTCAGCACATTTTAAGTTTAGTTTATCAACTTACAAGATGGCACTATATTCTTTAAGTTACAACAGTTTGTCTTTTTGATTGACTCAAACTGATCTTTAAAAACCTGTTTCACATGATTATTTTCTTTACAAAGACGCTCATTTTCTAAAAGCAATTTTGCCACATTATTTTCTAGTTCTACATTTTTGGTCTTTATTTCACAATAATCATAATTGACATTCTCTTCCTTGGACTTTTCTCTCATTGATTTTATAATTTCTTTTAACTTACAAATGGTATTGTCTTTGTCTTGTAGCTGAGCTTTCAAATCATTGTTTTCAAAAAATTCTAGAATTTCTTAATTAAGTTGTATTGACAATTCAAGAGAAATACAATGTTTTTCAAGTTGTGAGTAACTTTTCAAAAGATCATTATGCGCATTTTGTGATTTCAAAAGTTCAGCATCAAGATTGAAATACTTATCACAAGATTCATTTCTCTTTCTTTCCATATTTACAGATTCACCATTCAAAGACATATAATTCATCATAGTAAGAAGAACATATTGAGACATGATTTGTTGTAAGAGTCGATTATTTTCCAAAAGTAATTCTTTCTTAGCAATTTCCAAACATTGTTTGTCAACTGAAGACTGTTGAACAGCAAAAAAAAAAAAAAACAATGTCCTTTTGGTTAAAATGTTTGACCTTCCCATTATTTCAATTTGAAAGATTCTTATCAAACACATTGAAGATTCTTTTAATGATTTTAGAAATGAAATAATTTTCATGTTAAAATCAACTTTGTTATGTTCACTACCCCCATTCACCTTCTTACGAGAATCAGGTGTGTCCATCTCCTCACCACAGGTCAAAAACTAGGGCGAGGTGGAATTGAAGCTCTTTAAGGCTTGCATTTACCAAACTCACCTTAGGTAGTTCACTAGGAACTTCTACTTTGACAGGTGGTATATTAGAAGATTCAATTGGAAGGACGCGATGGTTTCTAGGACTAAACCAGAAAGCTTGTTCAGCCGACAATTTTTGTTGTGGAGTAAAACGTTTCCCAAAATCTTCAGATAGTCTATTTAATTTTTCATAATCAATAGGTTTATGAGAAATTTTTTGTTTGGATGGCCCTCTGGAACTCCTGTTCTTTTTCCAGGCTTTTTTGATCGACTCTCTTCTTCCAAATCAAGGTTTCTCATCTCAAATCACATGCCATCGCAACAGGTTTAGTTAAATAACAAATACATCATAACAAGGTGGTTTAATCCCCGCTGAGCTTTCTTGGAGATAAAAACGGATTTTGGATAATATGAGAGTGGTTGTGCTTATATTATATAAAAAAAACTTTGAGGATTGTTAACATGTGCACTGTTCTGAAGTAGATTGACCAACTTTTAAAAATAATATTATAAAGTTCTTTATCGGTCTTTTCCAATATCAATTTCATTTTTCCATTTTTCATTTTCCTTTCTTTGGATTCCTTTTTTAAAACAGGAATGTTTGGCAATAAAAACATTCCTTTTTCTTTGATATGTTAGAAAGATTTTGCACACAGTGAGTCAACTTCGTTCTTTAGTGCAAGCTTCCTATTTAATTCATATAATCATTGAGAATCAATCATTTTTTCATGACTGCTTAAATCAATATTAAGACGTTGTTCAAATAAAAAAAAAAAAAAATGTTTTGACTCGTTCTTTATATCTCTCTAGCTCAGCGGTTACTGATTCATTATTCTGTTCCTTATTAGCCTTTAAGCATGTGTTTTTCCGAAATGCAAAATCAAGATTCGCGTCGCAAAATTGACCAACAAAAAACAAGTTATGTCTAAGCCCCTCGATGTAGTATACTCTTGAAATAGTAACATTTCCTAGCTGATAGTCACCATACCCTATAATCCTTGCAAAATGGTCATTCCCAAATCTAACTGTACCCAGAAATTTACTAACAAAGTTCATGAGCTGTGAGTGGTTCCCTGTCATATGTTTAGAACATCTAGAGTCCATATACCAAAGAACAATCTGGACAACCTCTGAGATAACGTCATAACCATAGTTGGAAATATTGGCTATAAGAACCGCTTTTGCATTCTAGATTTCATCATAGTCAGAATCATAAGTATCAAGATCCTCAATCTAAAAAACAGCACTGTTTGGAATGAATGTTTGAATAGCTTGACCATCTAGAACCCCTGGATCTGCAAGAAATTCGAGTTGCTCTTCATTTAAAATTTTTCCAGCTTCCTAAGCTTTAGCTAACATTGCTTTTTCCTTATACCAAGCTGCATTCCTTGGTTGCTTAGGCTGAGTGCATTGCCTAGCCATATGTCCTTCACCTTGATAGTTGTAGCATTTAACAACCTTTGTTTTTCCACTTGCATTGTTTCCCTCAGAACTAGTAGCATTACTCTTATAACCAGTACTAGAATAACTTTGTCCTTGTCTCCTCAGAAATTGTTGCACAATGACCTTGTTATCTTAAATAGTGGCTTGGTTTCTTAGATTTAAAGAAGTTCTAAGTGTATTATTAGTTGAGGGGAACCTTAAGGAAGCTACAGCTATCAGAAAATCCATTGCCTTGTTGAGACAAGCAATTGGATCATCGCCTGGAGAGAATATCAGAACAGCAAAACATGAGTTCACAAGAGGTGACTCAGTCATTGGTTGTGTAGAAACTTGAGGTGATTGATAAGCAATTTATGGAATATATGAGGTTTGATGATTCATTTTAGATTGATATGGATATGATAGTAGACGGATGAATGATTGAATTGAGGTTGTGATGGATAAGTAGATGAATAATGTTGAGTGGGATGAATTGATCCATATTGAGATGGTGGAAATTGTTGTTGAAGCTGAGGATTGTTGTATGAAGACTAATAAGTGTTAAAGTGAGGTGGTGTCATCTGCTGATGTTGATCCCACTTGAATAGACCTTGCTTAGCTTGTAAAAGGCTTAGTTGTATTGAATAAATCCAAGACAACTATAGTAGAAACTTTGATTGAATATATCAAAGACTATGCAGAATCTAGTCTATTTTTTCCCAAGAAGAATAAATAATGAAATAGTAATAAATAAGATTGTATAATACCAAACCTTAAGCCTTAATATATTAATATGAACACTCTTAATAGTGTTAGGGTTATACAAAACCTTGAAGCTATAAATGACTTTATATGAAGATGAGATATTGAGATACTAACCTACATGCCCTAGGGTCTCCTTTTATACACCAAGGAACCCTAATGGGCTTACAAAGCATTTTATGTTAATATCATATCTTTTTGTAAAATATCTCATTCTTATCAAATCAAGCAGTACTATCATATAACTATCAATAAAATTATAACTAACAGCAGAAGAAACCTCTTTCTAGCAAGTAGTAAACTATACTAGCAGGTAATAACTTTAAAACTGCAGTAGTATTGATCGAGAAATATTTCATGTAGTCTTCACCAGCAGTAGAAACTATAACCAGCAGTAGTAACTTCCATAACTGATAGTAGTAACTTCAACAACACTAAGATGTCTTTTAATCCTAACAATCCTCCCCTAAACTTGATATTCAACCTTTTGAATCTTCAAGTTTCTTGATTAAAAGCTTTATCTTTACTAGGAGGATGTATTCAAACACTCTTCTACTTCTTAAGCTGTGATCTTGTAAATCTGAGAAGTTCATAATCCATTTCACACTCATGATCAACTTTTAGTCTTCTACTTAACATCTTTGAAAGCATTTCTTGTATAAGAGGATATTTCTTTTCAACCATCATGTGAATAGTAATTCTTGTATCCATCAATAATACATGAACTCTACATGAATCATATAACCTCCAGCTTATCAATGTGTAGTCCTGTTGAGCTTTCTAGATTTCATCTTTCTCACTTGGCTAAAATAAAGTTATAAGATCTCCCCAAAGTAATCTGTCATATCCCTCTAGACATGTTGTTTCAAATCTTTCCTTTATCAGCCTATATAGATCTAACACATCTTGTCTGTCAAAATCATCAAGCATTGCAGTGAATATCTTGTAAAATTTAGTACTTCCATCAGCCCTGATGATCTCATAATACATCTTGTCTTTTGTTAGAATGTGTGTCTTCCAGTCAACTATTGAATATTTTGTAGATAATGATTCAACATTGACAACTTCATTATCTCTTGGAACTATCTCTAAACAAAGTTGAAGTTCTGCCTTTTCTGCATCATCCTCTAGTTTTTGCCTCTTGACACTTTCTTCATCAAGTTCTTCACCTGCTCTTTTCTTACTAACTATTTACTTTCTACTGCTTTTAGTTTTTTTCCATTCCCTTCCACCACCTCTGAATCCATAAGAATAAATGAATTCACCCTCTTTATTTCTTTATCAAACAACATTTGAATTTCTTTAAAACTTTTGTTCTTCAACTAAGTATGTTTGTATCCAGCCATGTTTCTCAGATAGGTAGAAATTTGTTTCCTCTTTTGTGCTTTAGTTGGTGGTTTTCTTCTGATCTTTTCAGCTCCAAGCTTTGCAAAGTGCTTCTTCCTTTTGTTCATGAGCTCTATAAACAGTTTTGATCTTTCTTCAATGGTTAACTCTCCATGTTCTTCTGCTAGTAGTCTCTAAGCTAACTCATAATCTACCTTCATCATAGCTTGAGCATTATCCTATGAAATTAAGTTAGCCTCTTCTTCTCTTTGTATTGTAACCCTTTTTTCTTCTTCTAACTCAGCCTCTAATTCTTTTGCAAGTCTTTTAGCCACTTCTTCATCAAACTTGATTTGATCCTTTTTCTTTAATGGCTTCTCTAGTTTAATCATTTAGGCTTTTCCCTTGTCTTTTAGATTATGTTGTGAAGGATGTACTTCTTTTCTTATTCCAGACTCACTAGGTTCTTGCATAGTCACTCCTCTTGTTGGTCTAGTAGTAGGCTCACTAGATTTTTCTTTTGATCCTCTTTCTTTTGCTTTTTCTTTTAATTTTATCACTTCTCATCTTCATAAGTGTTTCAGCAATTATGAGATCTTCATCTTCAATAACAGTTGTTGTTGTTGGAGGAGTACTTGGCTCAGCAGTACTAACTGATACACCAGCAGTAGTAATTGGTGCGCTGACAGTAGTAACATTAATATCCTAATCATACCTCCCTTGAGTCTCTGCATCCTCTTGAACAAATGAAATCTCTTCATCTTGGTCTGATTCGGCTATATTCCTCCTCTGTTTGGATGCATCCTTCAGATCACCTAAACTTTTATCAGTAGAAGACTCTATCCGGACTTTGAATAACCTCCTTTTGAGTTGTGGAGTTCTTGCCTTTTTCTTCTTTTCCAATTTCTTGACTCTCTTCTTTAGACTAGTAATTTATAAATCCTGAGCAGTCTTTACATTCTCCAAGGCAAGAACCGTGTCAGAAAATTTTATACAAATTTCCATAAATTTTATAATTTTTAGTTTGTCCTCCCCACTTCCAGGTATGTTAACTCCTGAGAGAGGTGGATCATTGGACTGTTTAGACAACCTCTCAAACCTAGTTTGAGCAGGTATGTCCCCCAATATGGTATGTGTGACACCCGTCAATTTTTGAAGTCAGTAACCGAAATCAAACACACGATAATTGACTCTTTGGATTATATGTGGAGTCACTTTTATGAGATCATACTATTTTTAGCATTTAACGCTTGTTTTACTAGGAACCCTAGTTATACGAACGCACCTTTGACATAACGGTCCTAGTTGACGGTCCTAACGACCAACGATATACTCAAATAACAATATAACAATGTCAAAACACATGGGAGAACATAATTTAGCAAAGTCATAAGCTATCTCAAAATTTACCTTTTTACGATGTTTTACGTATTTACCGAATATGCACAATTTATGCAATTTAGTCTTCACCTTTTTAATAAATACTTACACTAATAAAAAAATATTAAAATTTTCAAAACTACCTTCCTCCCTCCCTTGTTTATGTGGTCCAAACCACCACCTCTCTCTCATCCAATCGATTTCTTTGCTTATACTTTTTCTTACACACATCTCTTCCCCATACAGGCAAACATCACACCCTTGTTTCCCACTTATCTTCTCATGAAATACAACACATACATCACTATTTCTCACTCTATAAACTTAGATTCCCCCTCCTTTCCCTCTCTAAAAATGTCACCTACAAGAACAAGGCACAAAAATTTCAAGATTTTTCAAGGGTTTAAATCAAGAAAACACCATCATTTAATCCTTTTTTATCATCCAAACCACTATCTATCTTCAAAAATCCTTTAAGGTACACCATCAAGAAAGTAATTAACCTCAGCCCTTAAGTTATCTTGATCCTTTCTTGAAGATTTATTGTAGGTCCTTATAAACAGGATCTCAATGAGCCTTGAACGACTGATAGTCCTTTGAATAAATCCAAAGATACTAT
>BQNB010193096.1:0-11563 GCA_026074375.1 Tanacetum coccineum
CTTTGTTCATTAGAAATAAAAATGGTGCGTATATTTATTTTGGTGGTTCCGGGTATGCCTAAATGTATTTTATTGCGAAACGTAACGTTTTACGCAACCAATAAAAATAAAATATAAAAAGTTTATTATTACTTTCGTAAAAATAATATAATGCTCGCTTGACGAAACTTTTATTCGTTTGGTGTCCGTTTACGCTAATTGATAATTTATAGCTTACGCGATTTAACTTAACTAATAAAATTAAAAGTAAACGCGTACGAAAAAATAATAATTAGTAAAATAGATGACGTAGTAAATGACCTAAAAATACAAAATGTTACAAATAGGATCAAAGAGAAAATGATTATTTGTTAAAGGGTTTTTTTTTGTCGCCACAATCACCAGAGGAGGTGTCGACTTTGGTTTTTTTTTAAAGATTTTTAAAAGAGTTAATACCTGTTTGATTGATTTCCCCAACCAATTTAGTTTACATTGTGTCAATTTGTTAGATAAGTGTAGATAAGCAAGTCATGTATGTGTTACATAGTTTTTAGAGGTGGGATGTCTATATAACATTATCATCTTAAGGAACAAATAGGTGAATCTTAGCCATCCATTATTTCATCACACAAAAAAACCCAACATTCCACATTTTTTTAAAACAACATATCTTGCAAACGGTAAATCGTCAAATTACGAAAAATACATCATCGCAACGATATATTCTTATCTTTCAGTAGACAAGCACTCTGATATATTTTTGAACATTTTTTAGTGTTGAATTTCCTCCCAGAAAAATCACACGTGAATTGTAAAAGCACGTGTGATTTTACATTGAAAAGCTAATTCTTTTGAAAAACACATTTGTGGATCTATGTGTCATAGCACTACTGTTCATAACCCGTTTAATTCTATTAAGTAGCTCTACCGCCTCATGTTCAAGGAAAATAAATGTATTAAACGTGAAAATTTCATAAATCACATGTGATTTTTAAAAGTAATGCCAAGAATATTTTTATCTTCCAATAGGCGGTCATTTTCATATACTTTCAATGGTTTTTAATGTTGAAATTTCCGCCAAAAGTAATTACACGTGATTTGTAAAATCACTTATGATTTGTTGTTTTAAAATGGGCAAATCGCATAAAAATGTACCCATCTTAGGTTCAATTTCAATTAAATGTACTAGTCTTTTTTTTTCTTCTTAATTTAAGGTGCCAATCTTTTTTTCTGTTGCAATGTTGGACAATTAACAGGTTTGCAGGTTATATTTTTAACAACCGTTTATTTTATTATTGCATCGTTAGTCCTTTATATTAATGGCCGTTTCTAATTAACTCAAAATTTGATTTTGTTAAAAACATATTTTCTACTTATTTTTAAAACTTATACATGTTTTTATACACACATTTTTTACACGTTTTTATACATGGTTTTATACACGTTTTTATACACACATTTTATACACGTTTTTATACACACATTGTTATGCACGTTTTTATACGCACATTTTTATACACGTTTTTATACACACATTTATGCACATTTTTATACACATTTTTATACACACATTTCTATTCACGTTTTTCTACATGCTTTTATTCACGATTTTATACATGCATTTTTATAAACGTTTTTACAGACACGTTTTTGTGCATTTTTTTTAAAAACGTGGATAAAATTGTGTGTAAAAACGTGTGTATAAAACATGTCTAGAAAAATTTGTATAAAAATGGGTGTATAAAAACGTGAATAAAATCATGTAAAAAAACGTGTATAAAAATTTGTGTATAAACATGTGAATAAAAAAGTGCATAAAAACGTGTATAAAATGTGTGTATAAAAACGTGTGTATAAAAACGTGTATAAGTTTTAAAAATAAGTAGAATTTTTTTTAACAAAATCAAATTTTGAGTTAATTAAAAACAGTCGTTAATATAAAGGACTAACGATGCAATAATAAAATAAATGGTCGTTAAAAATGTAACCTGCAAACCTGTTAATTGTCCAACATTGCAAAAAAAAAGATCGATACCTTAAATTGAGAAAAAAACTAGTACCTTTAATTGAAATTGAACATAAGATGGGTACCTTTTTATTCGATTTGCCCTTTTAAAATTCACGTGTGATTTTATAAATCGCATTTGATTTCACATAATCACATGTGATTTTTAGAGTAACAAATCACGTGTGATTTCATAAAACCATAAATCGCATGTGATTTTACAAGTTCACGTATAATTTTTAAAGTAATAAATTACATGTGATTATTCTGTACGAAAATTTTAAAAAAAAGTTGTTGATGAGGTGTCATTTTATACACTTTTTCGGGGTCATTTAACCCCTTAAATCGTGCATTTATTCCCAAAATAGGTACTTAATCGTTCCTTTTTAGGTATTTAGCATTTGGAAGGCATTTGAAGGAAATACACGTGACTTGGGCTCATTTGGAGAAGAAACAGACAAGATTACGGACCTACACCAACATCTCTCAAGATTATGTTCTCATCGGTTGGAGACGGCGTCACAAGATACACGTGACGCCGTCACGATTCATCTCACGACGGTGTCACAAGAACTCACGACGGCGTCAGCTCGCACGACCCAGCCCAAGATCTAGAATATTCTCTTTCATGACGGTGTCACGATTAGAACGCGATGCCGTCACAACGATTTATCTATATATACAAACCCGAAATTAGGGTTTTATGTGTGTAACTTTAGAGTAAAAAAGGGAGATGGACCTTAGTTCGTTTGGCAGCTTATTAGGATGATTTTAGGGCTTCAAAACCCTATTATACTTCCTTCAATTCATGTTTTAATCAAGTAAAATTATCTTAATCATTCAATATGTCTTGTTGTTTGATTCATTATTGTTCTTACTTTATCTTTAACATGTTTGGCTAATCTCCCTATTGTGTTCATTTATGATTGTAGGAAACCTAGAATGTATATCTTAATGGTGTTGCTTCTTTTAATGAATATGCATGTTAGGATTTAGAAAACCAGCTTTTGTCTGTATCGATGTTGAAATGTGTAGGGAAACATGATTGTGTAGAAAGGATACCATCGGGTAACAGTCTTCATACTACCTTGCCCCTTATATGGTTGATCCACTTTTAATATATTTCAAATGCATTTAATTATACTCTTGGGGGCCTTGTAATAGTCTTTATACTACCTTACTTGTACGTTGCCTCAACAGAATATTAAGTAGACGGCAGGTTCGTGTAATCTGTTTCATGAACGTTAAGAAAATATTTACATAATCCCATCATAAGTGTGACAAAGCAACAACACTAGAAGAAGGAATCAGGAAGTAATGACAAGATTAAATGAATACAATCTTTTTATTATATTGTTATCACCATTAGCTTAGTTTATTATTTAGTTTAATAGCTAAAACCAAACCAACCTCTAAAACCATAGATTTACCTGCTTTCATAAAATATAAAAACACAAAAATAATCTTCTCTCAACCCTTAGAATTCTGTTAGACCGTGATCAAGCCTTCCCAACCTATTCCCCTAAAGAACGATAACAACCCCCGAGTCTTGCCTATACTACTACTACAACGGTTAGGTACTCTGCCTAGGGAGTTGTAAAACTTCTTGTAGAAGTCCCTTACACAATCGCATCAGGTATACACATAAATGTGTCAAAAGCATGTAAAAAAAGGCACGCAAACAACTCCGTAGCACTTATTTTAAAAAACTTTATAGACGACATTGTAGTAATCATAGGTTCTCGGTAACTCCAATCGAACGCACAAAGAAGCGGAGAAACAGGTCAGCGCGAAGCTTATTAAAAACCTGAATTCTTTAGGAATGTCCGCCTTAAACTTCTCTTATAGTTTGTTCTAGTGGGTGAGTCGTACTTCCCATAGATTCATAATGTCTAGTTTTTAATTAATCAAGAAATCAAGTTTCAAGTTTAGTGTCTAACTAATTTTCTCAAAAATCAAGTTTTCCACGAAACAAATAGCAGGTCACAATGAACATGTATTAGGCGTGTAATTAATAGACCGGTTTTAACATCATCTTTCTCTCTAAGTATTAGTCCGTATTGCATACATATTAGGCGTGTAAACGAGTAATCAAGTAAACAATTATGCACATAAGCAGACAAATACAAAAGATGACATTAAATAAACAAGTAAACATGTAATAGACCCAGTTCTCTGCGATCTTCTCAATTTAATAAACCAAAGACCCTCACTAGGTTTTCATCTATGTGCCTAGATCGCCCCATTCATCACAAGAAGTGATTGAGTAGGTCTTATGGCCGAAAAAAGGAAACAAAAGCAAACTAAATATTTAAAAGATCTACTCGCCTTATTCAAAAAGATTTTATTACCATGTTTAAAAATCGAGATCTTTTATTTAAATAGTGTGATACACTTTCCTTAATAAGCATAATTAAAAAGGAGACAAATCTTCTAAATTAACAAATTAATTTTACTTTCCTTTTTAACCTATATTAGCCTTTAATAATTATTCAAGATCTAGATCTACATCTTTATTAATTATGGCAAGAATTTGCATATCATTAGCATATTTACAAGAATACAATAAATAAATAAAGTAAACGTAGCGGATCTAGCGAAAAAATTAAATCTAGGCGTGTAACTAGGCTCTTTTATTTAATTTTAAGCGTGTAACCTATATTACTAAAACGAGGTGGCTCGTGATGCCACTGTTGAAGTTTAAGAACTAGTTAAACTATTAACTACGAGTACGCATCGGAATGGATCTAGTTTTAGCATATAGATTAACACATAATATAAGTAAACGATTACTTACCTCTTGATCTTGAATTTGAAACAAAGTAATGGTTAAATTACCACCTCTACGGTTGCTCACACAATCACGTCAAACGAACACGCCAAGTGTGCTAGCCTTGACTTTACGAATCAAACACCTTGTGTTAAACCGATTACCAAACGCACCCTTTGAGCTTGAGTCGAAAACCATACACCCCTTTTAATACTTGAACTGAAAATCGCCAAAACCCTAATTAGGGTTTGCTCAAATTCGGTTGAACCGAAAAACAAGAAACCGAAACCCTAATTGGGTTCTTGTAATCGCCGAGCAAGGAGATCCAACCGAAACCCTAGATGAGGGATTATATGTTGTCGAACACAAGGAGAACAAAGAAAAACCGATTCACCCTTTAAGGGTTTAACCGAATTCGGTTGTGGGGTTAAGAGAAGAACCGAAAACCCTTTGTGGGTTTCAGTCGACTGATTTTAAGGAGAGAAGGGGAGCAAAACAATCTATTGAGATTTTAGGGTTTTGAATGGATGAAGAATGAGGTATGAGGTGGGGGTTTATATAGGCCCCCAACCCTAATTCTTGTCCAACAAGAAAACCTTATTGTTTCTTTTTCCCCCCTCCTATAACCGAAACAAACACCCCTTCTAGAACCTTCACATGGTTCGGCCACAATGTGGTTCCCTTGTGGTTCGGGTTTTGTCTAGTTTAGTCCATTGATTTTATATTTAAAGTATTCGTTAAGTTAGTTATACACGTAACATAAACTAACGGCTATTTAAATATTTATCGTGAAGTATTAAACGTATTCTTCGTGTATTAACGTGTGTGCCCCCAATAGGCTCACGTATTCCTAATGCATAACATGCGGATCCAACTCACATAATCCAACATAATATTCACAGCCTTTAAGGACTATAGTAATGGCTAATAAGCTCGTTTCAATATATATGAAGATTGGTGGAATTTAACCCTAGCTATTATCGGTAAGCTAGATATACAGTAATTATTTATGGCATCAGAAGCGTATTAAGATATAAAAATGGTATCATGTCCGTAACTTTGATAACACATCACTCCCTAGGCAATAATGAGAGCTAAAGCTCTTCTACCACAATCACCACTTTGGGTATCCCCACTCAGTTCATCAAGGTATAACTGTTCAACGATTGTTTTTAAATCACCAATACCTACCACCAACATATGCAGCCACTTATCAACTTCCCGCGCATATGCTACCGTTCCTAAACGAGAGAAAGATCCTAAGAAACGGGTGGTTATTACAGGTATGGGACTTGTCTCGGTGTTTGGGACTGATGTTGATATATACTACCAAAAACTTCTAGCTGGAGAGAGTGGAATTAGGTTGATTGATCGGTTTGATGCTTCAAGTCTCCCAACACGATTTGGTGGTCAGATTCGTGATTTTGCATCAGATGACTATATTGATGGAAAGAGTGACTTAGGCCTAGATGATTGTCAACGGTATTGCATTGTTGCGGGGAAAAAAGCTCTGGAAGATGCTTGTCTTGGCATTGATGAACTCTATAAGGTTCGTCATGCATTCAAAATTTCAATTTATGTCTTAAAATATTAAATCCGTTAAGTTTCATACTCTTGATGATCGATAGATCGATAAGGAGCGAGCAGGCATTCTTGTTGGTTCGGGAATAGGAGGTGGTACAGTATTTTCTAATGGAGTGGAGTCTCTCATAGATGGAGGTTATAGAAAAATTCCATCATATTTCATGCCTTGCTACGGAACAAATATGGCCTCAGCCTTCCTTGCTATTGATCTTGGTTTTATGGGACCAAATTACTCTATTTCTACTGCTTGTGCAACATCCAATTTTTGCTTCTATGCTGCTGCAAATCATATCCGCCAAGGTGAGGCTGATTTAATGATTGCTGGCGGTGTTGAAGCTTCTGTTATTCCTATTGGACTGGGAGGTTTTACTGCTTGTAGAGCATTGTCACAACGAAATGATGATCCCGAAATGGCTTCCAGACCATGGGATAAAGATAGAGATGGATTTGTTATTGGAGAAGGTGCTGGTGTTTTGGTAACGTTATCACCCATGTTTGACTTCATTTAGCAATGTAAACAATAATGAGCAAAAAATAGTGCATAATTTATTTTAAAAGTTCATCTTTCTGCTTTAGTTATTGTACATGTCTTATCTTTTTTAGGTGATGGAGAGTTTAGAGCATGCAATCAAAAGGGATGCACCAATAATTGCTGAATACTTAGGAGGTGCTATAAATTGTGATGCTTATCATATAACTGATCCACGACCCGATGGGCTTGGTCTTTCATTTTGCATTCAAAGGAGTCTTATGAATGCTGGTGTTTCGGCAGAAGAGGTAAACTACATTAATGCACATGCCACTTCCTCAGTCGCTGGTGATTTGGCAGAGGTAAAAGCCCTTATGAACGTATTCAAAAACACTTCCATGATCAAAATGAACGCCACAAAGGTGAAGTAGACCCCCATGTTATTCCAAGTTTTCTCACAACATCAATTTCATATTGACCTTCTGGAAATATCTTTCAGTCTATGATTGGGCATTGTTTGGGAGCAGCTGGAGGTCTTGAAGCCATTGCGACAATTAAGGCGATTCAGACAGGATGGCTGCATCCCACCATCAATCAATTCGTAAGTGATACCTACATTCCAGCTATTTCCTCCTTAATCTTCTTTATTTCTAACTTCTCGTTGCAACTATAGAACCTAGAATCTGAAGTAGAATTCGACACTGTTGCAAATAAAAAGCAGTGCCATGAAATTAATGTTGGTGAGTTTGTTTCCATCTCTCGTACATTTCTTATGCTTAGTCATATACGCATATCTAAACTATCTTTGTATACACTATTTCAAATTCACTTGGTTTTGGTGGACATAACTCAGTTGTAGTACTTTCTGAATTCAACCCATAATATGATCATCGAGAAGATGTCATGGATCTATAGAGCTCATTCTTGTTAAATAACGCATTTGATCTACTTTGTTATACTGTGCAGCTGAACTATAAGCAAATTTAATGTTTGTTGTAAGAAGTATTCAAGTCACACTGTCTACAAAATGCGTTGGTAAACTGTATTACTGTAGCATTTTAAAAGGTACGGCCTAGACTTATCGCACAATACACTTCCAGAACAGTGTCGCTAAAATTTA
Source organism: Tanacetum coccineum (assembly GCA_026074375.1). NCBI lineage: Eukaryota > Viridiplantae > Streptophyta > Magnoliopsida > Asterales > Asteraceae > Tanacetum > Tanacetum coccineum. The sequence goes on from BQNB010193096.1 coordinate 7,928, forward strand.
CTGTAATACAGAGTAGCATCTAAAAAATATATAAATATATTTTCTCGACATCTTACTGACGAAAAAAACGTTAGAAAATTTCATAAGGAATTATGTTTAATCATCTTCAAAGATGAACAACGGAAGAAATTTCCATCATTGATCTGAACTAATTGCTCCTTAATTATTTTGGAAAATTTGCAAGACATCAAAGATAACAGTTATTTCCGATTTGACTGAACTTTGTTCCATATTGCTAAAACCGGGATACTCAATTACGTTTTGCCGAGTTTGCTCATCTGCACCCACTGCACACCTACTTCTCATCTATTTATCATTTTATTCAGTCTACCACACCCCCAACTTCAAATAATCGGCTATATCTCCTCACACGCACCTCCATTCTTCATGAAAAATACACCGTCTTCATTGACGTCTCATTCCGATCATGATGACACCCGTTTCGTCCTTTTTCATGCACACCGAAAAGACTCGGTCACTACTAATATGTAATAGTATAGCTTGTAGCAATAGTATTTGAAAACTTACCAAGCTAACCGGGTCAACATAAGACAACCTTATGTGTGACCGGCCAAGCAAGGTATAAATACCCCTCTCCACACCTTGGAGATGGTTGGTTGTTTCATTTGTTAAGTGATTTGATACATCTACAATAGGTATCAGTCGTCATGAGGTGATATCATGAGCTTGTGTGTATTTATATCTTGTTTAGATCGTTAGTTTTGGTTATTTTGGTTTCGTGTGCTTCAAAAATCAAACCCGAATTTTTATGTTTAAAAGTCTTAAAGTTGTGTTTTTAAGCAAGATCTAGGCATAAGATAACTAGTTGTGCAAGAAAAATCAAGGTAAAACGTCAAAAGGGTGTGTTTTTGGTGATTTTTGTGTGAAAAAATACGTTTTGTTTGAAGCAAGCGAAATATGTTTTGAAGCTAGCGAAATATGTTATGAAGCTAGCTAAATATGTATGCAAGCGAAATGTGTAAGCGAAATATGTATGTTAGCGAAATATGACAGTTTGACCTCAAGCGATTTATCTCATTTATAGGAAACAAAACTCTACTTAATTTTTCTTAGGTCAAAGCGAAATATGTTCAAGCGAAATATGTTAGCAAGGGAAATATGTTAGCAAGCGAAATATGTTAGCAAGCGATTTATGACAAGTTTATAGTTCAAGCGAAATACGTAGTTGTGTAAGACGAAACTCTGTCCAATTTTCATATTTCAAGCGAAACATTACATCGTCATATTTCAAGCGAAACATTGCAAGCGAAACATTACAAGCGAAACATTACATATATCACAAAAAGATTTTATTTTCTACGGTTTGTCTTACTTTGTAAAATCTCGTGAAATTATAGGATTTCTCGGTTTTAGTGAAGATTTGTAAAATCCCGTAGAATATCAATCTTAATCACCAACAACAACAACTCTTAACACAATCATCCTTTATCACTGTTCGACCACTCTTTAATCATTTCACTTTTCAATTAGTACAAGATGACTACTTTAGCAGAATACATCATTGTTGCCAGAGCTGAGAACCGTCCTCCAATGCTTGAAAAATCAATGTATGATTCATGGGCAAGTCGTATACGGCTATTCATTAAAGAAAAGAAACATGGTAGGATGATGCTTGGTTCCATTGATAATGGTCTATTGGTTTACCAACTTTTGAAGAAAAATGGGCATACTAGACCTATTAAATACTCTCTAAAAAAAGAAAAAAAAAAAAAAAAAAAAAAATAAAAACACAGAAAAAAGAATAAAAAAAAAAAGAAAAAAAAAAAGAAATAAAACTCCGAAACTTACTGAATGCACAACAACTTCCAAGATTACTTTAAAATCCTAAAATCAGAACAAGTGCAAAATTACCAAATGCCCCTAATGGTTCAGAAAATAAATAAAAGCATGAATAAAAATTCAATCAAGTGTTATAAATTATAAAGTACATCATGTGACAAGTATGAAATTTATATAAGATTAAAATATCTTATATTATGCAAGAAAAATAATTATTTATTATATATATGTATTTTGCCGAAATAATTATAAGTTAATTACTTTATATACAATTAAATATTAAATAAAATAGGGAAATTATAAAATATTTTTGGCAAAATTAAAAACTGATTTTATCCCCTTGAATACCCAAAAATCTCGGCATTTTATTGTGTATATCTTTTTATATACAATTTACATTTGTAAACTTCTTAAAAACCATTTCCGAAAACCTAAATAATTTAGGTGGCGGCACAACATTTTTATACACAGGACAATTCTCTAGTGTTCTTGGAGAACAAGGAGCTAAGAAAATTATTGGGTATTTTTTTTTTTTTTCATTGGTTTGGAAAAAAGCTTGATTCGATTTATGGTGTTTCTTTTGAATTCGAAATTCCCTAGTCCGAACTCAAATAATTCATAAAATCATCATAATTATTCAAGGTATTTGTATAACCTCATTTTACATTATATAGATCTATTATGTTCATGAGAAAAAATACCTATGCACTAGTTATTTTGATTTATAAGCATAATAAACATGATCAAAACCCTAAATAATTGCAAGAATTGTATTCGTCTCTAAATAAATTATACTTTCGATTTCGAATTTTTATGACTGTATAGATCATGTATGAACCAGATAAATATGTTAGAAAAATGAATAAAAGGTTTAGATAATTAATGTGGAATTTATAATTCATTCCGATTTTTGAATTATGATAATAAAAGCATGAATAAAATTCAATCAAGTGTTATAAATTATAAAGTACATCATGTGACAAGTATAAAATTTATATAAGATTAAAATATCTTATATTATGCAAGGAAAATTTTAATTAGGGTTTTGTGCATTTATTGGTTACCCGGTTTGTGCTTTAAAAGTATAAGGGGGTGTTTTGTAATTTCTGAAACTTTGGGACTGATTATGGCATGTTAATATAATGTATAGATTCTGAGAAAAATAAGTGGAAGGGTATAAATTGTCATTTGATAATTGTTATGGGTTAAACATGATTAATTATATATAATATATATATAATTCGAATTGTAATTAAAACCGAGGGACTAAAAGTGTAAATTATGAAAAGTACAAGGTATGATCAGTAATTAAAGTATTAAGTATGAAAATACCATATTTGATATTATAAGGGCTTGTGTTGCAAAAATGGATAATTAAAGATTATGTTTAATTAAATTAATAACTAAAAGGACTAATTACGTAAAATATGTAAGATCAAGGATTTGGATTGTAAATACAGAAATAGAAACCTGCTAATTATAGAAACATGTTATTTATGGAAACTTACTAATTATAGAAACCTGCTATTTATAGAAACTTGCTATTTATAGAAACCTGCTATTTATAGAAACCTGCTATTTTTAGAAAGTCTATTGTTGGGAAAGTTAATTAAGGAAAGTCTATGTTGGAAACTTACTATCATTAGAAGCTGCTATTTTTGGAAAGTACCCAATATAACAAGAATACTAATCATGAAACATAATAATCATGGAATATGTTAATCATGGAACGTACTAATCAAGGAATCATGCTAATTATAGAAAGTTACTAAAAATAGAAAGTTACTAAAAAATAGAAAGTTACAAAAAAATGGAAAGTAACCTTAATCATGAACA
>BQNB010193098.1:0-11563 GCA_026074375.1 Tanacetum coccineum
ACTATCTTAAGCTAAAAATTAGAACTCATAAGCAATTAAAAATAAGCCAAAAATTGAAAACAGATTAAACACTAAACTCAATAAACTCAAATAAGCTAAAATCAAACAAAACATTTAAGGAAATAAGCTAGAATATATAAATGAAAATGGCAGACTACACTAGGCTTTTTGAAAAATTAAATGACAACTTTAAGCTTAAATTTAAGAATCAAAAGCTAACTTGACAAACTATCTGTAACACCCCCAAAATAGGTCGCAGCAGAATATGGGTTTGAGAGTGTTACTTCATAGATCAATAGCACAAGATAGGAGAACGACCTCTAAATGAGTCATTTAAAAATGATACATTGGATTTAATAAACTTGTTTGTTACAAAAATTAATGTCTAGATAATGTTTAGGACATACGAGTTTATAGCATACTTTGTCCTAAGAGATGCTCTAGTATTTATATAATAACTCTTATATAAACAAGTGTAAAATATACGCAAGGTAGGGTAGGTATATATATATGATAAGGTATGTACGTATATAAATTACGTAAGCATTTAGTATAATTAACAAATGCAACTCAATAGTGTATGTGTCCCGTGAAAAACTTTTGTATGATGCAATGTTTGAAAATGGTTATAGTCCAAGTAAAAAAAACATTTGACCTGGTTCTCTATAACCTAGGCTCTTGATGCCAATCTGTAACACCCCCAAAATGGGTCGCAGCGGAATATGGGTCTGAGAGTGTTACTTCATAGATCAATAGCACAAGATATGAGAACGACCTCTAAATGAGTCGTTTAAAAATGATACATTGGATTTAATAAACTTGCTTGTTACAAAAGCCCGAAGCTTAAATTGTTCATCTATGAAAAGTAAAGATTTTAAAACATAACAGCTATTTCCAAAATGTAATGCACCCAAATCTTTATAGTAATGACTCCAAAATGGTGACCACCAATGTATCCTTGTTTCTTGTACCTTATTGACCTGAGAAAAACATGCTTTAAAACGTCAACATAAAGTTGGTGAATTCACAGGTTTAGTAAATGTATAAAGTAGGACCGCAAGATTTCTAAAATTGTGATAAGTAACGAATACAATATCATAAAAGTAGTTACGAAGTGCGCTAAGCTCATGACACCGAAGCTCGACATCTATGTATGCAATTTAATGCAAATAATGGGCCCGTATAGATGTTTAAACCCACAGCATCCAAGTTGTTCCGACATGTATACATTCGTGTTTCGGACCTCCAAAACTAGTAAAAGCTACTCACCCAAACGGGGATGTCAATCCCAAATAGATCTATTCATAACATTCGCGCTCGCTAACTAGCAATTGACAGTTCATGATAGTGGGCAATAGTGGGTTTAGCTACTCAGGCCAACTCGTAATTTGTTTAAAAGAGTACTTGCGTCCAAACGTAAAACAATGCATGTTTCTCACCCTAAAGTTGTAAAACAATATAATTGTATAAAAGCAGGGCTATGAACTCATCGTAAGCGAATGATTGATTATCTAAATCAAATAAGTGAATCGTCTCGGCAATCCGAATGCAACCTTTTAGTAGATGAGTAGGATGATGTCGAATTCCAACAGTAGGTTTATAAAAGTTAATTAGGGTTTTTGATTAATAAAGTAAGTTTTATAATTACTTTTATTTATTAACCTTGCACCATTATTTTACCAAGTTTCCTAATATATGTCATACATATAATAAGTCCTCTAATAGTCCATAACACTTGTTCAAATGAAATCCATGTCCTTGTGATCTTTTGATACATAAGTTTGTGAATAAACTTTCAACACCATTAAATTTGTAAATCATTCACATAATTTATTTAACACTTTTACTACGCATGTTCCTTTATTTCAAGTATCATTTTACTACATACAACATAAGATTCGAATTTAGTAAGGTCTTAAGTACCTTATATAACACATAAATAATTCTAGGTGGTGACTAACATATATAACAAGTATGTATATAAAAGATAATGAATGAATGAATATTGAATACTTTAAATAGACCTTAAAGTAGATGTGTAGGATGAAGAACACAAGATATAAACCCTAACCAAGCTTCCAAAATCAAAACCCTAATCAAGAAAACCCTAATTATGTTTTCTTGATTAATCCTTGTTAAACCCGAATCCAAGCTTGTTAACACCTTGAGTAACCTTAGATGACCTTAGAATGAATGCTAATACACTTGGAATACCTTAGAAAATCAAAGATATATGAAACCCTAATTATAAAAAGAATGTCGTGGGTTTGGTTATGATTTGGAGAGAGTTGTGTGCTTTGATTTGCTTGCATGAAAGAGTATGAGTTAGTTTACATAGGACATTCCTTTTATAGTGTGTAAGAAACCCTAAACAACCTTAAAATGAAACCATAGGATGAAGGTGGTTTAAAGGACAAGAGCAAAGAGCTCTCCTCCTCCCTATGCAAACTCACGGCACAAAGGGGGGGGGGAAGGTACTCTTTGACAAGCCAATTACTAGATACATGTGCTTAAGGTACATTCATGTAAGGTTTATGATATAAAATGGAAGAGTTAGTGGGGTGTTTTGTATTTATTTCTTGTGCAAACACTTAGGTCCGGTTTTAGGGAGTTATAACTAGATAAAATAAGTTAATTTTGGGTATTGGGTATAAAAGTGGGTATTTGTTTGAGTGTAGATGGGTAAAGGTGCTTCCGGGTATGTCCGAATGTAATTTATTGCGAAACGTAAGCGTTTTACGTAACGAATAAAAATAAATTATAAAAAGTTATAAATTATACTCTTAATAATCATATAACACTTGGTTGACGTAAATTTTTATTTGTTTGGTGTCCGTTTACGTCAAATGATGATTTTTAGTTTACGCGATTTAACTATACGATAATAATTAAAAGCAACCGCGCAAAACTCTAAAAATAAATAATGGAATAATTGAAGTCGTAAATGACCTGAAAATGCGAAATGTTACAGTCTCCACCTGTTAGAAGAGCCTTGTTCCCAAGGCTCAAGTCGCAACACTTGACGAAGGTACGAGTTTAGTGAAAAGATACGAATACTTCTTTTGAAATTGTTCTTCGCGTTCCCATGTAAACTCAGGACAAATGTTTAACCCAACCATTTCCAAAGTCGATCACATAAGCACGTAGCATATCCTCGAGATTTTGGATAGTACTATTGCTTTGTCCGTTAGTTTGTGGATGGTATGCAATACTCATATCCAAGCTAGTGCCCAAAGCCTTCTGAAGTGATCTCTAGAAATTTGATGCGAATCTAGGGTCACGATCACAAATGATTGAGACATGTATCCCATGTCTCGTGACTACCTCCTTTAGGTACATTCTTGCCAATTTCTCCATGGAATATGTTTCTCTCATCGGCGAAATGATTGCAGACTTAGTAAGTCGGTCAACAATCACCCAAATGGTATCGTTTCCTCTTTGCGTCTTTGGGAGTTTGGTGACAAAATCCATGGTGATATTGTCCCACTTCCATTGAGGAATCTCTGGTTGTACCAACCAGCCAGATGGCTTTTGGTGTTCCGCTTTCACCTTTAAACAGGTCGAACACTTGCTAACGTGGGTGGCAATGTCGGCTCTCATGTTAGGCCACCAGTATAATTACTTCATGTCTTGGTACATATTATCGGGATCCGGATGAACGGAATATTTTGACTTGTGAGACTCATGCATAATCAGAATCCTTAGATCACCATAGTACGGCAACCAACTCCTGTTATTCAAACACAGTTTTCCGTCCGCACGCGGTCCCAACTTCTGCTTTATCGACTGAAAAGCTGCTTCTTCTTTGTCACCCTAATCAAACTTGACCTTCCTTTGAGTAAGCTTGGCTATTGACTTGGCGATCTTTGGGAATCCCTCAATGAATCTTTGGTAATAACCAGCAAAATCTAAAAAGTGACGAATCTCCGTTGCAGTTTTAGGAGATGCCCCTTTCTTTAATGGATTCGATCTTGGTGGGATCCATGTGAACACCCTGACTGTCCATCTCGTGAACAAGGAACTGTACTTTAGGAATCCAAATTTCTCATTTAGAGAGTTTGGCATACAACTGTTCCTTCTTAAGCATCTCCAAGGTTAAGTTGTGATGTTCTTCATGCTCTTGCTTTCTCTTTCGAGTATATCAGAATATCGTCAATAAGGACAATCACGAATTTATCCAAATATGGTTTGCACACCCGATTCATGAGATACATAAATGCAGCAGGTGCGTTAGTCAAACCAAACGGCATAACTTGAAATTCATAATGTCCATATCGAGTTTTGAACATGGTCTTCGAAATGTCTTCTTCCCGAACCCTTAGTTGATACTAACCCGATCTCAGGTCGATCTCCGAGTAGACACTCGATCCTCGTATACACCACCCAAGATTTTTCATCCTCGGTATTTTCCTCCTTAGTTGTCTCAACTTAATCGTTCAAGTTTCAAATTTATTGTGGTGATTAAGGTTTAAACCCTAATGGTCTTATCTATTCCTTTCGACTTAAAGCGTTAGTTATAACGTTCTCCTCTCTAGGGTGATAACGGACTTCATACCTATGATGGCTTTACAAAGACTAAGTTCCATGGCATTTTGTCAACGTTGAATGGGCGATTCAGTAAATTCTCTAATAGCGAGCAATTTGATGGCGAATTGTCCTAGGGAAACTAATGATGCGTCTTGGCTTTTGAGACAGGATTTAGTGTAAGATATTGTCGACTTTCAACACTGAGATGGCGTAAGGGTCTTCTTAGTTGCTATGATTACTAACTTAGTTTCTTGTGTCAAACACGTTTATATGAATACGTACACAAAGCTTGATATAAATAGGAAATTAGTTGCTGACAAAAGTTTTATGGTGACTATTCTTAGCATGGCATGGTCCTTCCTGAATTATACATAGGTGATCAGGTTATGTATATTTGAGGGCTAACGATGCGATGCTTATTTTCGTCAAAATTATGTTATGCATAAATAAGTATCAAAGAGTTTTATAAGATGCCAAAATAATTCACAAGGTGGATGTATGGTTGTTGATAGAATGAAAATAAAATGGTTTGCGAGAAATCGTATGATGGTTTATATGACGATAGCTAAATGACTTATGGGATGACAATAAAGTAATTTATGTGATGAAAACGGTTTCATAAGGTAAGGACAAGGTAATTCATAAACTGTTAGTAACGTAGCTTTTGAGATGTTTGCAAAATAGTATACATGATGTCAAGAAGGTACTTCATAAGATGATGGTGAGGGAATTGAAAAAAAAATAATGGTAGTAACCTTGTTTATAAGGTAACGACGAACTAGTCTTTAGTTTATAAAGTATTAGTTGAGTGGTTTACAAGTGATGGTAAATTTGTTTATAACACACAAGTGAAATAATTTATAAATGTTGGCAAAAGTTTTATAAGGTGATGGTAAATTTTTTTATTTTTCTTCTTTCCATGGTAATACCCAAATAGGTTATTAGGTAACTGTAAAATGGTTTATGTGATGGTAAGAACATAGTTAATAAGGTGGTATCTTATTAGATGATAGTAAAATAGTCTATTACAACAGTAAAATAGTTTTCAAAGTGATAGTAAAATAATTTATAAAATGCGTATTTATAACCCGATAGTGAACTGATTTATTTATGATAGTAAGACAGATTATTACAATAGTGGAATTGTTTACAAGGCGACTGTGGAATAGTTTATAGAACTTTAGTTTATCGACGATGGTAAAACAGTTTGCCAATCATAGTAAAATGGTTTATAAAATGATAGTTTATTAATTCGGACGAATAACCGGGTAGTTTAGGTTAAAAAATGGCCATCGTCTTTGTTTATGAGACTACACAAAATTGGTTATGAGATGATAACAAAATAGTTTCCAAAGGAATCACGTGACAGTTCATAATGTAATTGTAAGGAGTTTATGTTGAGGTAACAAATTATTTATGAATGGATAACAAGATAGTTTTGAAAATTGACCATGGAAATAGTTTATGAGGGATAGCGAAATAGTTTAGTGTGTGATAGTGATGTGTTTCATAAAATCATGATGTTTTAGTAAGTGGTTTGCATGAATACATAGGGAGTTGAAATAAAATTGATGAAGTTTTCATAATATCATAATTTGATAGATAATTTAAATCATCCACGCTAACATCGAAATTCAAAAGAAAGTAACAATAACAAATTTTCCTATGGATTAAAGAGTCTACGAAAGTTTCTGCTTTAGGGTTCACTAGGCACTACAAGAGGTTTCTCTTAAAGCATGACATTATTTGCTGACGACACTTTGAGCCCAGAGAGCTTTTCATTTCTGGTACTACTCTCTACCTTCGTTTACTCCACGTTATGAAAATTCCACTTTGATATCACTTCTTGAAGATGTCCTAGTATTCCACACTAATAACATAAAACTTTTAGCTTTTTGTTTTGTTCAACCGAGGGGCTTTGTATTTAACTTTTTGAGGACTGGGGTCCTACAATGTCTAGTTTGATGACCCAACCGTTTGCAATTTCCACCTTTTCCTGCACACAAGCCAGTGTGGTGGAACATGCACTTGTTACACAATGGTTGTTTTCCAGCATAGCCTTTCTTGTTGCTCGGCCCGACAGCATGTGCTTTAATCGCCTTAGGTTCTTTGTTTTGTTGTTGGCTAGAGCTTCCCTTGTGGTCATCTTTCCACTTCCTCTTGTCGTTAGTATCCTCTGCTATCTTTCCTTCCTGCTGTTTGATCTGGTTCGTTGACTCGCGAGCCATGCGGGTCTTTGTCTCATAGATAGCAATAGTCTCGATAGCATTAGCCACTCGCTGGGCTATAATCTGTTCGACTTCCCGCAAAAGCTCATCCCTTGCTTTGGTGGTTGTCATTGTTTCCTGAAGGTCGGTCACAAATAAAATGTATGTGAGATTTCATCCAAGGTAAAATCATGACACTCCATGATCACAACATATATATAAAGTGAGATCACGTCATGCAGAGGTATAAGGTGAGAGCAACCATGGCATAAATAAATCGACATCATACAGTAGCATGTTCATAACCAACAATGTAGATTAATACTTAATACATCGTTTTACCTGAATAAAAGAGTACAAGCTTTTCATTAATGCTACTAACCGAGTGTTACTCAGTTTAGTGGGATACAATACAAATGGAGCTACACTGACTAATATACTGTCTATGGGACTTGACATATTAGGATGTTTACATGATATAAACATAGATATATATGGCATTGGTAGAGGTTGCGTGAGCTCGTTTACTTTAGAGATGCAAGTTATGTTGCATAATGAGATAAAGCAAAAAATTTCCCTGTAAAAAGGTGGTATATATATAATAGATGGATATTACAGTGCATCTAATTTAATAGATAGATAATTACAGTGATGAAATATATGGGTTGTTATAATTTGTAATTGAAGTGCTTTTCTAACTATGTCGTAGGGTTCCTTTTATACACTAAGGAAACCCTAATGGGCTTACAAAACGCGTATAATGATAATGCATATCTATTCCTAATTTAACTCATGCATATCATAATAGCAGTACTAACTATATAAGACTAACAGCACTAGGTATTAACTAACAGTACTAACTATACTGGCAGTACTAACAATGTACTTGCAGCACTAACTATTATAGCTAGCAGTACTAATAACTTAGACTATTTTCTTTAAACTTCAACAGCAGCACAATCTTGAACCAGCAGTATTAACGTCCAAAAATAACAGTAGTAACTTCAGAAGCCTTCAATTCCCAACATAGATGATTCATAAGGCAACGAAAAATAGAAAAAATTTCTTTACATATAAGTATTAAGATACATTAAAATCTGAAGTTGCTTGGGTTTTAAAAAGCGTGATGCACTTCGATGCAATAAGGGTCAAAAAGTCGAGGTGCGAGGCGCCGAGGTGAAAGTGTAATACCCCTAAAATTAGTCGCAGTGGAATATGGGTCTGAGAGTGTTACTTCATAGATCAATAGCACCATATATGAGAACGACCTCTATATGAGTCGTTTAACAATAATACATTGGATTAAATAAACTTGTTTGTTACAAAAGCCTGAAGCTTAAATTATTCATCCATGAAATTGTAAAGATTTTAAGACATAACAGATATTCCCAAAATGTAATGCACCCAAATCTTTATAGTAATGACTCCAAAATGGTGACCACCAATGTATCCTTGTTTCTCGTACCTTATTGACCTGAGAAAAACATGCTTTAAAACGTCAACATAAAGTTGGTGAATTCACAGGTTTAGTAAATGTATAAAGTAGGACCGCAAGATTTCTAAAATTGTGATAAGTAACGAATACAATATCATAAAAGTAATTACGAAGTGCACTAAGCTCATGACACCGAAGCTCGACATCTATGTATGCAATTTAATGCAAATAAAGGGCCCGTGTAGATGTTCAAACCCGCAACATCCAAATTGTTCTGACATGTATACATTCGTTGTTTCAGTACATTCGAAACTGGTGAGAGCTACTCACCCGAACGGGGATGTCAATCCCAAATAGATCTATTCATAACATTCGCGCTTACTTAACCAGTACAGTCGGTCAAGCAATTGACAGTTCATGATAGTGGGCAATAGTGGGTTTAGCTACTTAGGCCAACTCGTAACTTGTTTAAAAGAGTACTTGCGTCCAAACGTAAAACAATGCATGTTTCTCACCCCAAAGTTGTAAAACAATATAATTGAATAAAAGCGGGCCTATGAACTCACCGTAAGTGAATGATTGATTATATAAATCAAGTAAGTAAATCGTCTCGGCAATCCGAATGCAACCTAATTAATTATAGGCCGTATGAGCATAATGTATTTTATATAAATAAAATATCTCATGTTATATAGTTACACCACCACCTACTAGCTCTTGTTTAATTTCTAAAAGTTGAAATAATAATTAAACCGTACTTTGTTAAATAAAGGTACATGTAATTGTATCCGTAAAGAAAAATATCATTTTTGTTTACTAACGTATTATTTGTTAAAAATATATGAGCACATCCTAACTAACTATTATATTTGTACTACCCAGACTAACTATAACATTACCAGTAGTAACCATTATTACACTACCAGTACTAATGACAATATTACTCTACCAGGAGTAACTACTATGCTACCAGTAGTAATGACAAATTGTCTCACGCAGGAGTAACTACTATGCTACCAGTAGTAATGACAATATTACTCTACCAGGAGTAACTACTATGCTACCAGTAGTAATGACAATATTACTCTACCAGGAGTAACTACTATGCCACCAGTAGTAATTATGAATACAATATTCCTAACATATATGATTAAATGTTTTTATTGAATTACATAATGATACTTCATTATTAATTTAATTGTTTTATAAAAATAATGTATAAAAGTAAAAATAGTGCACGGGATTTTAAAACCTCATATCCTTATCGTTTTGACTCCGTTTTATACGTTTCTTATGACCACGACTTCGTATTGAGAAACTCTATCAAAATATCGTATTTATAAAAATTAAACCCCTGTGAATCTAACTTTACTGTTGCAATAAGTCTTAAAAACTTGTTTTATATAATTAAATCATAAATATACTTGTAAAAACGTAACTTGTTTCATTTTATAATCCAATTTCGAGTTCTTTACATGCTTACGATCCTTGTGAAGAGTACTATTTTAATAAAATATAAAATGTATGGGTTAAGGGTCGAATTCCAACAGTAGGTATTTAAAAGTAAATTAGGGTTTTTGATTAATAAAGTTAGTTTTATAATTACTTTTATTTAGGAACCTTGCACCATTATTTTACCAAGTATTATACCATATATCTTACATGTATTAAGTCCTCTAAATGTCCATAACACTTGTCCAAATGGAATCCATGTCTTTGTGATCTTTTACACATCAACTTGCAATTTAACTTTCAACACCTTTTAATTTGCAATTCCTTCTTATAAATTGTTTAACACTTACACCAAGCATGTACCTTCATTTAAAGTATTATTTTACTATATACAACATAAAATTCGAATTTAGTAAGCTCTTAAATACTTTATATAACACAAAAATGTATCTAGGTGGTGATTAACATATACAACAAGTATGTACACATAAGATAATGAATGAATGAACATGGAATACTTTAAATAGACCTTTTAGTAGATGAGTAGGATGATGAACACAAGATATAAACCCTAACTAAACTTCCAAAATCAAAACCTTAATCAAGAAAACCCTAAATATGTTTTCTTGATTAATCCTTGTTAAACCCGAATCCAAGCTTGCTAACACCTTGAGTACCGAATGAACACTTGAATACTTGGAATGCCTTGGATGCAAAAATTAAAATGAAACCCTAGCACAATGAGGGTATGCCGTGGGTTTTGGCTCAAAAGGAGAGAGTTCTTGCTTTGATTTGCTTGTAGGAAGTGTAAGAGTATAATTATGGACCTAGGGATTTCCTTTTATAGTGCAAGAAAACCCTAAACAAGCTCAAATGAAACCATGGGAGTGTAAGTGGTTTAACGACAAGGTCAAAAGACCTCTCCTCCTCCCTAGGCAAGCTCATGGCTAAAATGGGAGGGGGGGAGAAAGTACAAGTGACAAGCCATTCTTTAGTAACTTGGGTCCAAAGTACAATAGTGTACGATATAACATGTGTAGAAAAGGAATTAGTGAAAGTTTTGTATTTATTTCTTATGTATAAGCTTAGGTCCGGTTTATAAGAGATATAAGTAAGCAAAATAAATAAATTTTGAGTATTGGGTATAAATGTGGGTATTTGTTTGAGTGTAGATGGGTAAAGGTGCTTTCGGGTACGACCGAATATAATTTATTGCGAAACGTAAGCGTTTTACATAACCAACAAAAATAAATTATGAAAAGTTATAAATTATACTCTTAATAATCATATAACACTTGCTTGATGTAAACTTTAATTTGTTTGATGTCCGTTTACATTGAACGTTGATTTTTAGTTTACGCGATTTAACTATAAGATAATAATTAAAAGCGAACGCGTAAAACTCTAAAAATAAATAATGGAATTTATTAAAGTTGTAAATAACCTGAAAATGAGAAATGTTACAGTCTCCACCCGTTAGGAAGATGCAACATTCTTCGAGGGTGCGGTTCTTATGAAGATGTGAGGATACTTTTCTCGGAATTGATCTTCGCGTTCCCACGTGAACTCTGGACCTCTCTTGGAGTTCCATCGAACTTTGATGATGGGGATACGACTTCGCCTTAGCTTCTTGATCTCATGTTCCAAGATTTCCACTGGTTCTTCAACAAAGTGGAGTTTATCATCAATGTGTATTTCATCTAACGGAACTGCCAATGGCTCGTCAGATAAACACTTCTTTAGATTGGATACATGAAATGTGCTATGAACCCTGCTTAACTGTTGAGGTAGATCGAGTCTGTAAGTAACGGTTCCCACTTTAGCTAACACCTTGAAAGGTCCAACCTTTAACATAACTCGATCACCAACCTGAAACTCTAAGGGCTTACGCCTCACATCAGCGTAACTCTTTTGGCGATCATGAGCAGCTTGCATTCTCTGC
>BQNB010193104.1:0-11563 GCA_026074375.1 Tanacetum coccineum
GATCCTATCAAACAATGTCTTCGGTATAAGCTCAATGAACCGACTATCTTTCTTTCAACTTTTTTTTCTAATAATACATCATAAATCTTGGTGTAATTCACCGTCTTCACTATCATCATTTGTCCGGCTAATTTTCTCTTGAACTTTTCTTTTTTCTGACATAATACATAATTGTGAAAGTAGCAAAAACACACGAGCTACAAACATTCCCATTGCATTGTGCAATTTTCCCGACCATTACAAGGATAGAGAAATTTTACTTTGACGCCGGAACTACAAAACTTTACACGAAAGCAACTAGCAACATTAATTAAAATAGGCTTTAATCTGCACGGTAGGCTAAAGTGTAAAGGTGAAACGAAACAATTTTTAATTGGTATGAAAAAAGAAAGGAATGGCTCAGTAGGTTGTTCTAGGGGTATCATACTCTAAAAATAAGAGTAAGCAAAAGGGTTACACGGGGGTTAACTAACCAGTGTAGTTAGTTAAAATTACGACATGTTGGCTTTTTGGTTTAATCCTAGAAATTTACCAGTTAAGCATGTTACTCCATCTAAATCCATAGTCCTCATCATTGAGGTCTCGAGTTATATACCAAGCCAAGTTCTAAAGTCCACTACATCACCGGCACACTCTATTTTTGTGGAATTTTTAGTAAGAAATTGGAAACAGAAAGGCTTAATTCTCACAAATACACATTAAGGGTAATAGTGCGCTAGGTAATGTAACTAGTGATTTTTCACAAAAAGTCATGCTAAAATTTTTTAAATTTGATCCATTTTTAAGCATGTTAGCATTTTATTTGTGAAAATAAGGACAAGTATGTTCTAATTCTCCATCCCCCCACTTAAATTATACAACGTCCTCGTTGTATAGATAAAACATTTAAAATATAGGAAAAAGAATTAGAACGAGGAAACTCCCCTGATCATTTGCTCTGGATGGTTCTCCAAGTTGAGTTCTTTGAGCAAAAATGTGTTGAACAGCCGTCTTGAGGTTTCAAGACTCCAACACTTCAAAATTTCCAGATTTATAAATACTTCACCAATGTTGTCGTCTCGTTCAGAAGGTCCTGTATTAAGCATAAGAAAACAAGTGCAACTCCATCTCCATGTATTTACAATGGTTAATATACAGGAAACAAAATATAAATACAGTACAGGGAGTCAATACGTCGTATCCATACCCCAGGATACGCCGTATTGAGACCTGTATATGATGTATACATTTAATGAATACGTCGTATAGACTGTGCTGAAAATAAAGACTGGATAACGTCCAGATAGTTAATACGCCGTATCCATGAGGTTTGGATACGCCGTATACACAGTCTGGGAAGACAAACTCGATAACAAAATTGAAAATTTCATTCTGGGTTGTCCCCCGGCATGCACTTTTGTTTACAAAAAAGTCTTTAAGTTAGACTTGCCTCAATTTAATCCCATCCTTATAAAACAATTTGGGGTCGAACGGGATGCCAAATGGCACATATAAATTCTTAATTAGATTTATTAGCATCCCTTTGTTAAAACATTTTTGAATCACGACTTTAATCATTGAGAAAAAATCTTTTATTTTGATAAATTTGCGATGTATGTCGTGATTTATCTCAAAGTTCTCATCAAACTCAACGGGAGTGATGTCGTTGCTTATGCAAACAGCGTTATCCGTTGGTTTGATATTAATGTTTTTCGAACACAATTCCGTATTGATTTCAATATAGTCATTTACCGGTTCCGGTTTTAAATCATTGAAAGGAGTTAATTTATAAGAAGACGATTCCTTGTTATATATAAAAGTATAATCCTCGTCCTCGTAATCGGAAAAAGATATGTGAAAATCAATGTCAGATTTAATTGCATTGTAAATACTTACAGTTGGTTCGTAAGAAACATTTTGATTTGATGTCGATGCATCATTGTAGACGATAGCAGGGAAATCTGTCTCAAAATCTGTGAAAAGATCGGAATCATCACAATATACCTCACCATATGTAGCAGTTTCCCAATTAAACGTCTGATCACGCCCTCGAGCCTTATCAGCCATAAGCTGGATGTACTCTTCCATCGTGATGTTAGGGTCGTCCATTTTCCTGTAATTAATTTGCTATGAAAAAAAAGTTAGATGGACTAATACGCCATATTCAGTAAACTGAATACGTCGTATTGATGATGGAGTCGAATACGCTGTATTAGTTTGAAAAAAATTTATACGCCGTATCCAATAAATTGAATACGCCGTATTTAGTATTCGACTCAGAATGTTACAGCAGGCTGTAACAATGCACACAAACACACAATATGCAAAATATACAATGCAGGAAATTAAACACACAAACAAGCACACAAATATGCAATTTAAACTAAACTAAAACACTAACCTCCATAGTATGTTGGGGTTGTCCATTGTGACATGTAATAAATTTGCTCGAAAAGAAAACTGTCAAATAGCTTAATACGCCGTATTCAGTGAACTGAATACGCCGTATTGATGATAGAGTCGAATACACTGTATTGGTTTGAAAAAGATTTATACGTCGTATCCAAGAAATTGAATACGCCGTATTAGTTTGAAATTTTTTTTACAGCGTACTTTGAATAATGCAGAAAACACACAAACACACAATATGCAAAAATATGCAATGCAGAAATCAAACACACAAAACAAACACAAATATGCAAATTAATCTAAGCTAAACTAAACTAAACTAAAACACTAATAAATAAGAATTAAACAACTTCACTCCCCGGCAACGGCGCCAAAAACTTGATGTGTCGTTGTGAGAGGTTATTTTCTGTATCAAGTTTTTATTATTTTCTTTTTATGCCGACTATACCTAAAAACAACACTTTAACGGGCAAGTGTACCCGGTCAAGATGTTAGCTTTATTAGTAAGGTACGGGTGTCGATCACTGAGACGCGACGAGGTTAACTCCTAGAATTCCTATCGAGTATTTTAGTTTCTATGTTAAGTATAAATTAATAAATTTAGTTAAACAAAGTTATACTAAAACTAATGATAAGGGGGGTTTCAGCCTGAGAGACTAGCATAGTTTTGTGTATCTAACCTAAGGTTTTGATGACAAGTAAAGCAATAAACACACACAATAAGAATAACAAACGATAGAGAAGCAGTCGAGAACTAATGTAAGGAAAACTTATCAACCATAAATAATCCGATAAAACGCAGGTTTGTTTATTAGTGCAATGATTGTCTTATCTCGAAGGGCATATCATCCCTAGACTTAGGCGGTATTTCTTCCTAGGACCTAGACACGCTCTAATTCTGGTCACCAATTAGACGGACAATCGATTAAAGCTCTTTATGTTGATTATAATCTCTTCTTAGGATCAGTAATGGTTCTCTTACTAAACCCTAGCTCATTGAGACTTTACCCACTTATACTTTACGCTTTTATATATTACTAGTAGTCACTATCCGACGTCCTTAAAACAATGGAGTATGAAGTACTCGTTGATACCAGGTCACTTATGGCTCACTAAGCTCACTAAAACTAAGGCAAGATTAGGTCACTTTATTTGTAGATCAATGTTTCTAGATATATAAAATTGCCAATTATGGAGAGTTATCTCGGACTCTTGTGCCTACGCCCAAACAACACAAAGTTGCAGCGCCATTAAATATGTAGGACTCAGCCAGTGAATGATAAACATAATCTTTTTAACATATCAACGAATAAATTAAAGCAATCAATATAACAAACCAAACATTTAAACCTTCATAACATGGCCTGTGCCTGGTAGTCATTGTAAAAATACGCACGGTGTGATATATGAACTCTTAAAATAGAGAAACTTCAATCGAACGCGTATTTGGTTGTGCAAAGATTACAAGAGTTTTCCTATGATTCTTAAAGGCTCTTTTTGACCTTCTATGCCTCCTTTATTCGTCTCTTGGTTGATTGGTGGTTTAGGGATCACTTGCATACCTAAAAACTGGAGTTAGGGTCGTCTATATTATAGTGTTTGGTTTAAGGGGGGTTTTCGGGGGTTTATTTCGATACGCTCATTTCGGGTGATATGGATACGGCGTATTGGGGTTTCTTGGAGGTAAGGACCACGTTTTTGATTCTTCATAGAATATTATCTTCAATTCGGTCTTTGTATGACTTCTTCTGGATACGGCTTTTATTGATTTGTACCTTCGTGGTCTTTGGTGAATGCAGGCACGGATATGCCATATCTTCCTTGATGGATACGGCGTATTGGTTTTTAGAATAGTAATCTCCAAAATATCTTCATTTAAGCTCCAGAATGCGCGCCTGTTGCTAACTTTCACCAAAAAATTTTTTGGTAAAAAAAACTCCATAATTACTGCATTTCTCAAATGTAAACGATTAAGTAAAACAATAAACAATTACTTTGCACTAGCTTATTTAAAAATGGGGTTAATTACATGGGATAGATGATGCTATAAAATAGACGTTATTTAATGTCATCAATGAATCTAAGGCTCGTCTTCTTAAAGAGTTTATAATCAATTTCACAGTGAAGAATGGCAAAAAGTCATTGGCCCTAAACTTTAAAACCCTTGTTGAATCTAATGGTCTTGATTATAACCAAGGCACCTATGTTGCCCATCCCTCTCTTGAGGTTGCTAAGGCTGGAATTAGCCAGATTGCTACCCCTATGGCTTTCTGGTTCAAAGAAATGAACCCTATTTAAAAACTTCCTTTCCTGTGGCTTAGAGGGATTCTGTTCACTTTTGTTGATTCAGGTCCTTGGCTGGGAATATTCTTACTGAACAGATGATTCCATTTAATATTGATAGCCTATTGTTCTTATAGGGACAAGGTCGACCATCGGAGGATCATTTATAGTGATCTCGTACCAAGGATAATGGCCAAGTATAGGGCATGAATTATGTATTCCATACCCTAGTTTCGTCTTTTGTGCCTTAGAGTGTTTGGGTCTTGAATATGGGCTCTTTTTTCAATGAAAAATTTGGGAGTCTTCCTAACATCTTGAGTCCCTCAAAATTAACAAGGGACCACACTACTAAGTTAAACCCCTATTAAATTGACGGTCTCAATGGTTGCTGTAAACAATCTTGAATCTACAGTGACTCCACTTCCTTTTTTGGAAACGAAAAAGAAGAAGAGTAAGTCTCAGACTGTGTCTCAACCCACCCCAAAGACACAGGGCCTTAAGGCTTCTAGAGCACTCCCTCAAAAGAAGAAAAAGGCCCCAGTCCAAAAAGTCCTCCTTCTAAGGAACCTCTGCAATGACCACCCATTTGCGAAGGTGCCAAATATGTGGATTTTCTATAAAACCAGTCAGTTCTCTTGGGCCAAACTACTCATCCCCAAGATACAAAGGGAAATATACAACCCGCTATTAAGGGATTCTATTCTCCACTCGATGAGGGCACTCATAAATCAAAGCCTTTGATTGAGGGTAAACTGACTGATGCCAAAGACCTAGGGGGAAACCTACAACCCACTAGTATGGGATTGCCTTTCACTCCACTCAATGAGGGCACTAGTAAATCACAGCCTTTGCTTGAGGGTAAAACGACTGATCCCAAAGACTCAAAGGGTCCCTAGTACTATTTGATTCTCTTAGGTTGTAGTTAGGAGGTGCGCGTTCGTTGGGTCCCTAGTCATTCCTCATTGATCCGTTTAGTACTCATTGCTCTTGATTGCTAAGGTGAGTTTCGTAGCCCTTTTTTACTTATATTTTTCCTTAGGGGAAAATGATACTCAAATGATGTTTTAAATTTTTTTCCTGTTGTGATACAATGTTTTTCATATATTTGGACAAGATGTGTGTTTTGATTGCAATATGTACCTTAATGTGTGAATACAATATGTGAGATACAACTATGCAAAACTGTTTACTCTGGTTAAGAGCCTGAGGATATATTGGTAGTACTATTTGGGCTGACACCCCCACCCTTGGTATTTTTGTGTGTGCTTTGTCCAAGGGTGAATATTATCCGAGCAAGTTTATGTGTGATGCATTCATGAGGCTCAGTTGTTGCAATTGTATGATTTAGTTAAGTACTCGTATATGCGTATCTTACTCACTATTGTCCTACTTGTTTTATATGCACAAAAAATAGGTTTACTACTTAAACCTACGAGCTCACCAACTTTATAGTGATGTTTTCGAGTATTCATTTTCAGGTGATAAGATTTTTGAAGCCTAATGAGTTAGTGCTTGTGACTTGCCTTAGTGAGACTTAAGAAGAGACCCTTTTGGGGTCAATCTGTAGAAGTATCAAATCACTTAACAACTAATCAAGATAAAAAGTTTAGAGAGAGAAAGGAGGGTTGTAGCACTTAGTGAGAGAAAGAAAGGAAAATGAATTATGATGAATGACCAAATGAACAACAACCCTCTCCAAGGCATGGAGAGGGGTATATATACCTTGCTTAGGGCTGGTCAACATAAGGATGACTTATGTTGACCCGGTTAGCTTGGTAAGTTTCAAATATTATTCTGACGCGCTACTACTATTCACTTGGATAAGTGCACCGGGTCTTTTATCGATGCCCTAACAACTCTCCCTCTAAGGGCGGTCACTCCAATTTACAAAAAACTAAAAACTCTACTTTCTATGGAATGTCTTTATTTTAGCTCGTTCTAGTCTTGTTATCTTGTTGTTTCTTAAACTAGCGATCTTGATTGTAGTAAACTTTATACTTTTAGGCTTTAGCTTGTATCTTTTTCTTGACTTGTATATGGTCTTTAGAGCATCTTGAGATCATCAACCAAGTATATTCTCTTTTTGCCATCTTGTAATCTTTGCCTTCTTGTGATCTTGTGACTTCTGGATCGACATGCTCATATTGTTCTTGATGTTAAAAGCGAGTGTAACCATCTTTCTTGATATTCCTTAACTTTAACACTTCGTCACTTTATGGAGGACGTGCGGTATCAATCTTAATACTTCATCACTTCAAGAAAGACGTACGGTATCAGAGTTGCGGAAGTCTTGAAACATGTACTTGAGCTTTCATGATGTTATTACTTATGTTGGTCGAGTATGAGCATGTGGTATTGGCTTTGACTTGTCATTGGGAAACTGCCACCACCATCAAGAAATCTAGATGAATGGGTTAGTGATAAACAACATATATGGATGAAAGTGGCTTTGTCACTTCGTCGAATACGGTTGTAACAACCATGATTCCCTATTAATCAGTATAAATACTGCCTATGATTAGGTAGAAATTCAAAGAATCTCCTTGACAGGGTTTCACAGCTGTACTAGTCGTTCTCATTACCAGAGCGTCTCAAAGTAGACAACACGATAAGAGTGAACCGGTAAGTTACTATCTTCCGGATTAAGTCGTCAATTCGTGTTCAGATTTCCTATGTCCGGATACCCTTGTGAGGCTTCCCATGGACATATGATTGAAAATTGATTTAGAAAATCAGTCGGTGTGTTAGGACGCAAACGGTTTTTATAACACGTCAACAGTTTTATCTTTTTCAAAATTCACCCGTCAATTCATAAGCTGGACCGAATCGATATCTAGTATCACAAGTTCGATCCGTGTAGGATCTCACAAGTCACCTACCAAGATCTTGTTTGATGTTGGCTCAAGCAAGATTTCCATCTTCACTGTGAATACTTAAGTATCACTCGAATATTCTGGCAAAATCACAAGGATAATGCGTAGGACTCTGGATATATTTCTTTTTTTCACATTGTGTAAATTAACAAGCATATTTGGTTTTAACGTTGTCTATAATAGATGTATGGATGATCTCTTTTATGGCTCTAGACTTGATAGTGCACCTTTGGTTTTAGTAATCGGAGGCTGGAGTGGACTGCCACCTTTTCAATACCAACTAACTCGGAGTGAGAAAGTCAATAGAAATGCGTGTAATCTCAGTGAGAAATGAAACAAGAGTCTGTTGAGAGACCTTGAGTGGCTAGGGATGGTTGTGCATTGCATCACTGGGTCCATGAAGATTGTCTTCAATACCAGACAACAGCTTAGTGTTTCTGACAGTTTATGTATTGACCCGGTTTCTGCCTAAGTGTAAGGAGGGCTTCTTTCTTTTCACCCTTTATCTTAACTTTTATTTTTAATTCTTTAACGGTTCAACCCCTTCAGTGCTTACCGAGACTTCATGACTAGTACCTTGTCAGGTTTGTTCCAGTACTAGCTCTATTTCAGTCGGCACTATTCTCGTATTCTCACTTTTACTCCTTTTTTATATCATACCTATGGACTTCTACACTAACTAGTGGAATGTCCTTGTGTAGATCCCTCTGGTTCTAGCTGGATCGTGGGAACGAATACCTAATCCTAACCACCTTATAACTACAAGTAATTACAAACATGGTTGGTCTTTTGGTATTATTCTCAGCCTTAAAATCATTAGAAATTGCTCCCCCTCAACATGTGCATCGATATTCAAAAATGTTTAGCACATGAATGGAGAAACTTGCACTTGAGTCCTTAAAATCACATCTTTAGCCATATATTTTAATCACATTTTCTTTCCTTATCAAAAAAATATCAAATTCTTGAGATTTTAAATTTACCAATTGATTAAATTATTAAATGGTTTCAGGGAAAAAATGTCCGATCATTAACAAGCCGTATTAAGAACATTATTAAATGCTCCCCCTTAATTTATGAAGGGTATTATATATATATTATATTTATATATATTATATTTTATATATATTTATTAGTATATATTATTACTTCTATTACTATAGACACTATATACTTACATTATACATATATTACCTATGACATATACTATATACATATACACTTTATATATTATTACATTATACACATATATCTATACATATACACATTATATATATTATAATATACACATATCTTTATATACATATTACACATATAATATACCATATAAAATATTACATATACACATACTATATATACATATTTACATATAGATATTACATATATATAGTGCGCGAGTATGTTGTGTTAATTGAAAAAAATTAAATTTATTGAAAATTTTAGAAAATTCTTACTCAAACCACTAATTTATCATTGCTACTATTATACGTCCTATATACATATTCACAAGATAAGATTTTGAGATTGGACCTGAAGATTAAACGGTACGCGTCATAAGTTTGTAATCCATCTCGAGTTCCTTTGCACCAACTAATTGCTCTAGATATCCAGATGAAAGTTGAGTACTCTGTGATGAATCTCATCATGAACAGACTTGAGAGTGCCATCCGAGACCTTGTACAGCTCATCAGCTCACAAAACTCTTTTCTGTTTGTCCAGGTCTTCATAAATAATTCCTAGTGGATCGTATGATGGAGTGTAAGGTTCTTTGAATTCAATCTCGGGAAAGGGCTTCTGAGGTTTGGTGATGTTAAGTTTCTTCTTTCTGTAAACTCCTCTACACCAAGCTCTATCTTTGACTCGTACTTCAGGATTAAGGCTTCTTGTCATAAACTTACGAAGAGCATAATAAAGTCAAACTAACCTTGCCGTCTGAGGTGGACAATAGCTCGTGTTTGAACAGCAAGAAAGAGCATATCTTTCAAAGTCGTTCAGTTGTAGATCAACGAAGTCACCTTCTTTAAATTATAAAGCAGTTTGATCACGAATCTTTTCACCACAAATCTCTTTTAAGTGACCATATCCCATGCAATTTCTTAATTCCCGTCACACTAACACTCTTCATACCAAGAATCGCCTTTAGTAGAGTAATGTTCTTCTTGGAAATTTTACTTATCTAGAGATCGGTACCACAATTTGCGCCTTTCACCCCAGTGCTTGATTCCTATTAATGTATCTTTGTTATACGCATGCTTGATGGTACTCTAAAGTGTAGGGACCATGTCTTTAATATTATATTGTTATCACCATTAGCGTAGTTTATTATTTACTTTATTAGCTAAAACCAACCAAACCTCTTAAATATATGATTTACCTGCTTTCCATAAAACATAAAAATACAAAAATAATCTTCTCTCAACCCTAGAATTCTGTTAGACCGTGATCAAGCCTTCCCAACCTATTCCCCTAGAGAACGATAACAACCCCGAGTCTTGCCTATACTACTACTACTACAACGGTTAGGTACTCTGCCTATGGAGTTGTAAAACTTCTTGTAGAAGTCCCTTACGACAACCGCATCAGCAGGTCCTAACAAAATATCTTGAGTGAGATTTTCTATCTTGAGTCCATTCAACACGTACTTGGAGAAGTAAATAGGAGTGTCCATGAGATCGTTGAAGGTGGGAGGATCCTTTAAAGCGGAGGCCATTTGATTAAACCAAGTATGTGCGGGTTGATCAAGTACAACCTGACGCTTGTTCCATTCAGGATCAGGAGTAGGAGGCCTCGGAGGTTGCTTGAACCATTTTGGATTCAGAGTTTTTCTTGTTTTGGGTTCTGAGGTGTCTTGTGGTGGATTATCATCATGAGCTACACCAGCATCATCCATAATCACCTCAACAATAGGTTCTTCAGTTGGTTCCTTTGTCGAAGCAGACTTACCAGTTTTAGAACCTTTAGTTGCAGTTTTACCTTTTGGAGTTTACTTGGTGGTGGATGGCTTCTTTGAAGATTCGGACTCTTTAGTTCTTCTCCTTTTGGTCTTCTTACCCTGGTTTGATCTTGCTAAAGGGTCTTCATCATCATCGTCTTCATCATCATCATGCTTTCTCTTGTGGTCTTTCACTGTGTCAGCGACTGCCTTATCCATTGCATTTTAATCTTCAATCAACGCTTCCATAAGTGCATGGTACAAACGATGATTGGCAGGATTTCTGTTAAAAGACTTGTTTGCATGCATGGATTGGTATAGAGTGCTTTTTAGATCATGTTCTTCAAGAGTCACCTTGTCAGTAGACTTGATGGTAAACTGTAGGTTCTTTTGACTCTCAGCTTGTTCCTTCTTAATCTTGAGAATCTCTGAAGGACTTTGCTCAGATTCTTGTTCAGATGTTGGTGTCAGATACTTGGTTAATTCAGAAAGATGTTGCAGAGAATATTTATGAATAAGATATGTCGTGTGTTTCTGCAGATCCTTTTGAAATACATCTCTGACTTTGGTATCAAGATAACTATCAAAAAGTGTTGGAACATAGGACTGGAGAACAACAAGAGCTTTAGAAGAATGATCAACAGTTTTTAGCTCATAGACATCTTTTTCCAATTTTGAAACTCTTAATTCAACAGCAGTGAGTGCATTGGATTCAGGAACATCAGTCGTGATGATTGAAGCATCAGTTGTGATTGTTGGTGTGGGAATTAGTGTTGATGTTTGTTGTATGGTTGAAATGATAGGTGTCACTTGAGACGAGGTGACAACAGATGTAACTGGAGTTTCAGTGACAATTTTTGGTATAGGTGGAAGATTAGTTATCTCGGGAATCACTGATACTGGAATCTTCTGTACTGATGGAGACTGGATCTGGGGAGTTTCATGTTGGATGGGAATATCCAACAAAGAACTAACATCTGCATCTGCAGAATCCTTAACAGTACTAACTAAGGAAGAATCAGAAGAGAGTTTAAGGAATTGATCACCAAAACCTGAAGATACAGATAAGCTTGAGCTTAATGGAGGG